>NAVB01001471.1:0-24394 GCA_002179805.1 Acanthamoeba lenticulata | reverse complement strand
GCCGAGCCGCGGCGGATCACGGCCACGCTGGTGACCAAGTTCCTGCTCGTGGCCGGCCACGCACTCGTGCGGCAGTACAACCGGCAGTTCCTCAAGATGCTGCTCCTCCTCAAGACCCACACGCTGCCGGCCATGGCCAGCTCACCCCGCGTCCACACGCCCTCTGTCACGCGCCTTCAACTCTTCATTCAAGAGGCCGAGGAAACCAACATGCGCAACCTCACCACCCCCGAGGGCCGCAACTACTAGTCGGGTAGTTGTTAGCCCCGCGGGGACACCGCGGCCCAATACAAGAGACACATGTGCCCCAGATCGGCTCGTTTTTTGATTTTTTGCTTTTGTTTATTTGATGGCGGAGATGTCAGGGGAAGGACGATGATGTCATGGTGGAGATGTCGTGGCGTGGGCCTCCTGCATCACCCGGGAGAGATCCTTTAACTTGATCGGCTGCATTCACGGTGGGAGATCAGGAACTGCACCTTTTATTGACGTGGTGAGGGAGCGTCAAGGAGAAGGGACCGTCGTACCTTTTCCAAGTAGCCGTCGATGCCGGCCTGCAGGCAAGCCTGCCGTGTGTCGTATTGCAGATCGGCAGTGCAGGCGATGATGTAGGGCGCTCGCCAGAGCCTCGTGGAAGCAGTGGTGGCGCTACTGTGAAGCCTCTGCCCGTCCTCGTGTATGTGAGCGCGCTTGATGATGCGCGAGGCGGTGATGCCGTCCATCTCCGGCATGTGCAAGTCCATGATCACCACGTCGAACTTGCGCTCTGCCTCGAGGACTGAGTGCGGGTTGGTGTTGATAAGATTCACCGCCTGTTGACCGTCGCTCGCGACGTGCACGTTGTTGTAGCCCAGTCGGCTGAGGAGCTTGAGGGCCACCTTTTGGTTCACTTGGTTGTCCTCCACCAGGAGCACGCGCAAGTCGGACGGCACAATGCTGCCATCATCAACGGCGTATGAGTGCCGGCGCAGCCCAACAAGCGGAATGGACGGATGGGCCTCCGCCGGGGCAGATGGCGCTGGCCTCAGCCGCGTAGGGAACGAGTGCGAGTAGCGTTTGAGCCGCGGCTTGACCAGCGGAAACGCTGGTGTCAAGGAAGAGGTCGTCGATGTTGATGATGACAAAGTGGGCGGCGCGAGGCGGGCTCGCTCCTTGCGTCGGGCTTCGAGCAGCCGTTCAACATCTTCGTGCGTTTTCTTCGGCCGGCAGTGCTGAGTCGGCTTCCGGGTCGCAGCGCGAGCCGTGAGCTCGTCCGCGGGTGTGGGCGCAGGCTGATCCGGCGGAACGCGGACGCGGATGCTGAAGAAGAAGGTGCTGCCGGCGCCCTCGGAGCTCTCGAGCCACATCCGACCGCCCATCAACTCGCACAGACGCTTGGAGATGACCAGCCCGAGGCCCGTGCCGTCGTAGCGCCTGGTCGAGGACGAGTCCACCTGCGAGAAGGGACGGAAGAGGCGGTCCTGCTTCTCGCGCGGGATGCCGATGCCGGTGTCGGCCACCTCGAACTGCAGCTCGACAAACTAAAGTCGGGGAGGATGACCGTCAGAGAGAGTGGCACCAACTGCGAAAGCAACGCACGTACTTGCTCGTGGTTTTGCTCCTGAGTCGAGTTCAAGTGGACCCGCAGCTCAATGCTTCCCTTGGGCGTGAACTTGACCGCGTTGCTGGATGGATGTTGGGAAGGCAAGAGCGTCAACAGAAACGTCGTCAAACATCGACACCCCAATAGGCGGCGCACCTGAGGAGGTTGATCAGGACTTGCCGCAGATGAGGCTTGTCGCCGATGACCACCCACGGGACTTGGTGGTCGACCGAAGTTGACAGAGCGACCTTGTGCTTCCGCTTTTTCGTGTAGTTGGCCATGAGCTGCACCATCTCTTTCGTGCATTTCCGCACGTCAAACGGGCATTCCTGCGAGTGCCGTCTGCTCGTCAGCCGAACGCGTCAAAAAAACAACGAAAAAAGCAGCGAAGGGCGAGACGTACGACGATTTCCGTCTGGTGCGCTTCGATCTTGGAGAAGTCGAGGATGTTGTTGAGCAGCGAGAGCAGGGCCTTGGCCGACGACGAGATGATCTGTACACACTCGCGTTGTTCTCGCGAGAGCTGCGAGCCCTTGAGCACTTTGGACATACCGCAGATGGCGTTCATCGGCGTCCGGATCTCGTGCGAGATCACAGCCAAGAACTCGGACTTGGCTCGCAGGACCTCTTCGGCCTCGCGCTTGGCCTGATGAAGGGCCTCGTTTCGGCTCTGGAGCCGTCGGCCTCGCTCGGCTTCCTTGAGCATATGGGCGTGCGCCAACCCAATCTCCACTGTGTGCAAAGAGTGAGGCGCCACAATCCAGAGAAGAGCTGCGCGGTCAAGAGGAGGACAAACCTTGCGCCGCGACTTCTTCGAGCATCGCGGCGTCCCGTTCGTCCCACGCCCTCTTTGTCGATGTGGAGGTGGAGGACGACGACGAAGACGCCAACTGCTGCTCGAGCACGATCACGGCGCAGGCATCGCACGAGTGGGGAACGGCAATGCAGAACAATCGGGCCAGGCGGCGGCTCTTGGCGAACGCAACAAGCTCTGGATCCTTATCATCAGCTCTGGAGTCTACTCGTAGCGCGCGCAACACACAGCGAGCATTGAGAAGGAGCTGTCAAATCAAAAACTTATATCAACCTCGTACCTGGCCCGACATCTTTTGTGAAGTCAACTTGAGTGGCGGAATGAGACCGGAAAAGCAACCTATCGCAAGGCAAGGGTTGCGTTATCTTCCGGAGCTTCAGACCGTGGGGCAAGAGGGAAGGCTCATACCCAGGAATGAGGTGTAAGGGGGGCGCCTTCTTGAGGATGTCTGTGCTGCGGTCATGCGTCGGCCGACAGTCGGCCTCCTCGTCTTCGTTGTCCTTTGTGAGTTGGTCGTCGTCGTGGAGGCAATCGCTCCGAGAGCTGAAGGCGTCGAGGGTGGATCGGTATTGGCCAAGCAGGGTGTAGTTGAAGGGCGCCCCCGACTCAGACATCTCGCGGGCGCGTTCGCAGCAGTAGATCTGGCATGCGTCGGCGCCAAACAGGAGGACGCACTGTCGGGTAGCCTCGTTGCACAAGTCGCGCATCTTGAGGTGTTTACGTATCTCTTGGGTTGCCTTGTGCAGGCGAGCCGCCTTCTTGGGCTGCAAATGTCACCAGGTTAACGTTTGATACATCTACGTCGAGCGGTCAAGGCCAACAAGGTAGGCGTACGTAATCTGTCGGCTCGCTCGTGGGGCTCGACATGGCGGCTGGTAGTCCATAATAAAGGACCACGGCGGTGGCCCCGCAAAGGAGCGTCACAACCACGCGAGCGGCGGAGTCCTGTAACCAAAGGGGGTCCACATCGTAGGTCAAAACCCGACCCCTTCCCGAAGCGGCGAACCACAAACGCAAACGGACCGCAACTTGACCAGCTCGCGACAAGGCTGCCGGCGGGATCGCGAATCGGGTGAGCGTGACAGCGAGGTAGACACTGAGGAGCGCGAGGCACGCCAACCACCACCGCCCGGCGGCCCGAGGCTGCACGGTCCGAGTCAGGTAGAGGTCAGTCAGTTGGCGAGGAAAACTCGCGTCTGCCTATCGCGCGTTTCTTCGGAATATGCAAAAAGGAAGAAAAGTCGAGTTGACAAGAGCTTGACAACGGGCAGATGCACACACACGCAGGACGCACGAGCTGGCGCACCGCCACTTTGAAGAGCAGAGCGAGAAGGGCTGAGGGGATGAGCAGGTGGGGCAGGTCTTCGGTCTTGCTCATCCACTCCAATGCGTTGGGGCCAGCTAAGAGGTTCAAGTCTGGATCTCCGTGGGTGGGGCAAGCCATGTGTGAGTCAAGAGGCGTGCAAGGCAGATGATTCGTCTAGTACATCGACGCAAGACGCACCAAGGCTGGGAATCCATGTGGCGAGGGCCACTCCGAGTACAAACGCACAGACAGCGAGCAATAGAGAGCTCATGTACCTGAAGATGCGAAGAAGAAAAAAAAAGGTGGCCATGAGTACGACTGGGTGGCCAGGTCGTGGGCTGACGTGGCTAGCTCGCGCATGTGACCACCAGAATTTTAGGTGCTTTATCCGTTTTGTCGGTTTTAGGTCCGTTTCAATATTTCTTGGCCCTTCGTCACCTTGCCGTACCTCTGCGATCGCAGAAAGTTGGAGTCAGCTGAACTTCTCTTCGCCAAACAAGCGGTGGTGGTGTCTTGGGCGCCAGCTGGGGGTTTCTTTTCTCGATCATCCTTCCTTTGCATTATGGCGATGAGGATCGAGCGGGGCGGGATAGGAGCGCAGCGATGTGCTTCCTCTTCTTGGCGTACAGCTTTCTGTCATCGGGTTCCCCTCCCTGGCGTGGTGAGTCTGTCCTTCGGCAGGACGATGTAACCCGCTCGGCCTGCCAGAAGCTTTTTCCTGTCTTTTCTTTTTTTCTTTACGTCGCGTGTGCCGATTGGTGTGCGACAACCAGATCGCTACCCACGCCAAGTTGCACCTGCCAATGGTTGCACCGACGATGGGCTACGGTTGGTCAGTGGCTATGAGTCAGCCACCAGTAAGCCACTAGTCAGATTGACCCAACAATGACGAGCAGTTTGCAAAAACGGCCAGTCGGAGCCGAATCTTCCGTGTTGGTTCTCCACGTTGAAACGCAACTCGTGAGAGCCCCGCTGGCACGGGTCAAGCCGTTGGAGAAGGAGAAGGCGGGCTCGAGGCGGCCACGGCGCCCAGCACTCGGGCCAAGTCCTTTAGCTTGATGGGCTGCATAGGACATGTGGACATCGTGTCGCATGGTGGCATGAGCGACAGGAGCTCAACAAGGAAAAGGCAAGAAGAAGAGGAAGAGGGGCGCATGCCTTCGCGAGGTAATTGTCGATGCCGGCCTGCGCACAAGCCGTGCGCGTGTCGTACTGAAGGTCCGCCGTGCATGCGATGATGTAGGGCGCTCGGTCTCCTAGCTCGTGCTTGATGATGCGCGAGGCCGTGATGCCGTCCATCTCCGGCATGTGCAGGTCCTAACCCACACCGCACCACACACGCAAGACGTCCGTGAGCTGCCTGGGCCGGGCGTGAACGGCGAGTTCGAGCGGCGCCGAACCATCAACACGGCGTCAAAACGCTGCTCGCCGTTGTGACGCTCGTTGACGATTTCGACCGCCTGCTTGCCGTTGGTCACCACCTGCACGTCGTAATAGCCCAGGCGCGTGAGGAGCTTGCAGGCCACCTTCTGGTTGACTTGGTTGTCCTCGGCCAGCAGCAGGCGCAGGGGCAACACGTCGGGCACGTCCCCGGTCGACTGCCGCCGGTAGAGCGGCGACGACAGCCCTTGATCAGCTCCACTGACCAGCGGCGGCGGCATCAGCAGCGAAGGCTGCACGGCTTTGGCGGGCTCGCCGCGTCCCGTCGGCGTTGGCTGGAGAACGACCCGGGACGAGGCCGCTGGGCGGAGCCTTTCTGGGAGCGACCGCGTGAGCGTCCCGTAGACGCGCCGGCGATACCGCGTGGGGACGGCGCTGTCCGAGGAAATGGTCATGTGCTGGTGGCCCGCCAAGGTCGTGGAGGAGGTAGACGAAGACGAAGAGGAAGATGGATGAAGGGCCTGGTGCGGGGCTGGCGGAGGCCAGTGAGCCGAGGAGGTACGCGGACCATCGGGCTTGACGACAACGATGACAGAGTCAAAGCATTCGTTGTTGTGGCCGTCGTCGCCGCTGGGGTCCGACCCGCCATCGTCCGACTCGGGGACGAGCTCATCATCGTCGCTGTGGAAGTGATCGACCCGCACGGGGATTCGAAAGCCAAAGGTAGAGCCTCTGCCCTCCTGGCTCTGCACCCACATTGATCCGCCCATCTTTTCGCACAGTCGCATCGAGATCGCCAGTCCGAGCCCCGTGCCCTCGTACTTGCTGTGCTCGTGGCCATAAGGAGTCAGCAATCCAACGTTGTGCGCCCATTCTAAGTGGGGAAGCGTACCGCGTGAGGCCGCTATCGACTTGCGAGAACGGGTGGAACAATCGGGTGAGCTTCTCCTGCGGGATGCCGATCCCCGTGTCCGAAACCTCAAAGTTGAGGGTGGCCATCTGTGGAAAAAAGAACGAAAGCGACGGGTCAACAAAGACAGACCACTGAAAAGAGCGAAACGACGTACCGTGTTGTGCGTGTTAGGATTGTTTTGTATCGCGTGAACAGTCACGCGTAGCGTGACGCTTCCTGACTGCGTGAACTTGAGCGCATTGCTGTGATCCATACAAGCGTCAGTATCCGAGTGCAAGAGGGGCGCGATCATTGACCTTACCTGATGAGGTTGATCAGCACTTGTCGCAGATGGTGCTTATCGCCCTCCACCCTGCCCGGAACGCTGGTTGTCGACAAAAAAGATCAGCACCCCAGCGTTGTTTCCACCCTGCTTGGGAAGGGAAGGCGGGTTGTACCGCTGATCGATCAGTGTGGACAGCGTGACCGAATTCTCGTGCTTGCCCGTGGCGTAGTTGGCCATCAGGCCCATGACGCCCTCAATGGCGGCCCGCAAGTCAAACACCGAGTTCTGCGCCCACCAGCAGGACAGTTTCACTGAGGGAAGGAATTCGCCAGTGAGGCATCAATGCCGGGAAGAAGTGTGCGTACGTGGAGTTCAGTCTTGCCGGCCTCGATCTTGGAGAAGTCGAGGATGTTGTTGAGCAGCGAGAGCAGGGCCTTGGCCGACGATGAGATGATCTGCACGCACTCGCGCTGGTCGCTCGACAGGAACGAGCTCTTGAGCACTTTGGACATGCCGCAGATGGCGTTCATCGGCGTCCGTATCTCGTGCGAGATGACGGCCAGGAACTGAGACTTGGCCTTGGAGGTCTCTTCGGCCACGGCCTTGGCCTGCGAGAGGGCCATGTTGAGGTTGGTCAGCTGTCTGCCCCTCTCGGCCTCCTTCAGCAGATGCGCGTGGGCGAGGCCCACTTCGACTGCACAGGATAAAGGTGGACTCGTCAGTGCCGCAATCATCAGAGGTAGAGGGGCCGGTTGATCGGCTCACGAGACCTTGTGCGCTGATCTCCTCCAGCTGCTCGATGTCTTCGGTGCTCCACCGCCGCGGGCCGGCGACATCGGCGCGGGCCTGAAGCACGATCACGGCGCTCGAGGTGGTCCGATAAGGCATCGCCACGCACATCACCCACGCCATGCCCCGCGCGTTGAAGTAGGCCGCGAGCTCTTGGTCGACCAAGACTGAACAACAACCACAACACCACACAACCGGACACGATCAGAGGAGGAGCCGAGGCGCTTGCCTGAGGGACGACCGTACTTGGGTCGTCTTCCCGCTCGAGGGAGAACGCCAGCCCACGCCGCACGTCGATCACCATCGCCCGCCGCTGGTCGAAGAAGCTGCATCAAAAAGAGTACCGTCCGTGTGAGTCGGCCACCAGGTGCATGGAGCGAGTCAAGTCGGAGGACGGCGCACCCAGGCAAGAGTTGGAGCGGAGGAGGCTCGTCAGGCGTGCATCCGACTTCAGACTCAATCTGTGGCGATGACGTTGATGATGACGAAGACGAGGAGGAGGAGTCGTTGATAAATTGGCTGAGGACCGCAAAGCCGGGCTCCTCCAGGGCCAAGCCATCGAGCTCTTGCTGGCACTGGCTGTCGGGCTCGGCCGGCTCGGGCCGCGGCTGCCGCGGGGAGGAGCTCGTGAACCGATAGAGTGTGCAGCGGTCGGCCCGAAAGAGGGCCGCGCAGTGCTCGGCCGTCGCGCAGCAGAGGGCCGGCAGCTGCAGGTTGCGGCGGATGTCGCGGGTGACGCGGTTGGTCACGAGCGACCGCTCCAGGCGGGACTGGAGCTTGCCCTGCGCGGCCTTGCGCTCATTGATCTCCTTCTCCAGCTGGATGGGCGACGGGATGAGCAGCGCTAGCGGGATGATCCTGTACACGGCGATCGCCGTCGCGTAGCTCACCGCGGCCGTGACCAGCTTGAGCACCACCATAAGGCCCTTCAACTGGCGTTCGAGTGTTCGGCGTGTGACGTCAGCCGCGAGGGGTTGTCCAGGGACGCAGCGGAGAGACGTACGTCGGCCCACGGCTTGAGGGCGTTGGTGAGATGGGTCAGGCCGCAGAATATGATGAAGGCGCCGAACATCCAAATGATCCACACGTAGGGCCCAATATCCTGGTGAAGGTGGTGGTGAAGAAAGTCAGGGAGTGGCTTCCTAATCAGCCAACACAACCAGACACGCTCAAGGCAGTACCCCGCGGCGAAGAACAACGACGAACATGGCGCCAGGGATGATGAAGTAGGACAGAGCCGTCACCGCGTCCGCCGAAGTAACCAAGAAGCGTCCGGTTGGATTGTCTTGCTCTTGGCCTTGAACTGCAGAACAATCGCGCAAAATTAGGGTAGTCAAGCGAGTGTCAGTGTCACTGGCCCAACAACGCAGCTCGCGGGAAGGACAAATATTGAAACGGTTGACCGCCCAGCCACGAGGGTTTGCCTTGCGCTAGCCTTTAAAGGGGATTATTCATTGGAGGGGAGGGAGAGTCTACACACCACTGCTCCCGCTCAGCATGGTGATGAAGAAGACGCCCAAGAAGAGGAGCATTCCGGCACCCAACAGACACACTGTCTTGACGCTATGCAAGGAAAATTTTAGGCTTGCGGGCTGTTTGAGAGTGGGGGGGGGGATAGTACTTGGGCGTGATGCACGCGGGAAAGCCCTTCTGGCTAAAGCCCTTGTTATGGTCCTCTGGGCTAGAAGAAGCCGGTTCAGGCTTAAGGGTCTGGCGGTCTGAACTGGCCGCGATGGCTTGAAGCTCAACGTCGTTTTCTTCTTCTAAAGAAAGATCGAAAGCGGCGGCTTCATCTGCTTCTGTGTGGAGAAGGAGAGGGAGGTGGTCCGCCATGGCCTCCTTGCACGCGCGTGGACCTGTTCGCTTTCTCAAATCGTTCTGCTTTTGCCGTTGCTCCTCGACATGCTCTGCACAAAGCCGCGTGGTTCACGAGAAGGAACTGGAGGCCGGGAAATGCCAAGCATTCCCCGCCAGTTCTCGTTTGACCTGGGGTCCTCTGCTCCTTATTTCGCTGTACTCGGGTCCCCGAGGACTGAGCAACCCAAGGAGTCCGGAGTCCCATGAGATTCTCACCTGCCGAGAAGAAGGACGTGGTTGGGACGGATTGTGAAGGATATGCGGGACCACTGGTCTGGTGGGCGAGGGTTGACTCGACAGGTGCCGCCCAGTAGAGTTGTTTCGATCAGGCGCCCACACTATTGGCCGTTCGTGCACCACTACACGTTGTGCGTTGTTGAAGCCCCAGGCCAGTCCAACTGGCCCAAGAATCTCTATCTCTTTAGGCGGAAGTAGTAGTAACGGAACAATCTGCTGTCATTCAAGTATAGGCCCGAAGGAGAGAACTTAGCAAGTGTTTTCTATGTCTGTGAGGGAGCACCTCCCGCCTCCCCCTAGTGAGATCCTCCCCTGATCCTGGAAGTTGCGGCCTCGTTTATTGTCGACCCTGCCAGCCATAGCAGCCGTATCCGCGGCCGTAGCGCAACGCGGCCTTAGCGACCCACAATGGCAACAACAGGTGAGTGCCCCAGTTCCCTCTTTCTCTCTCTACGCACTCCTGCACCATTCCTCTTCGCCAGTGTGGCTCGCCCTCCTCCCTTCCCAAATCTCTAATGACACCACGCATCCGGGGATTGCCCGTGGGCAATAAGGAGGCAGCTGGTGCCCCGGTCCACAAGGCCACCGCCTTCTTGCGACACCTGCGACCATCCGCCACCTTTGGTCAGGCGTGTGACTCTGCCGCACCCACACCTCGACCTGCCACAAACACGCCTCGCAGCCTTGATACCACCACTTCGGTGGCCACCAAAGACGCTTTTACGACCTCGAGGTTGGTGGGGCTGCTCATCTTCTCTGCGCTGTTCACCATTTGCGCCGGAGCCCTCGCCTGGACAGACACCCAACACTCTTTAGGTTCGTGCTTCATGCGCACTGCACATCGTCGTTGCTGCCCCCCCCTTCTCTCTCTCTTCTCTCTTCTCTCTTCGTTCTTTTCTGACTGCGGGCCGGGCGCAGGCGCGCTGGCGGCCTTGTTGCTGACCGAAACCGCCGGAGCCTTTTCCTTCGTCTTCATCGCCTACGCGCTCTTTCTCTTTGCCGCCTCGCGCCAGGAGGACGCCCGGGGTGTGTGGGTGGCCGTCGCGCTGGTGGCCGGCTGCGGGTTTGCCCACTGGGCCTCCGGGCTCGACCTGATCAAGCGGGCGGCGTGGTTGCACGATGCGCTGCATCACGCGGCGACCGCGGTCGTTTGTGCGGCGGCGCTCATGGCCCACACGCTGCTCCCGCGGGCGCTGGCCGCACCCGAGACCGGCGCGCTCCTGCGCGAGATCGACGAGCGGCGACACCGCGAGCGGCTCCTGACGGCGCAGGTCCAGCGCAGCCTCCTCATGCGCCAAGTCACCCGCGAGATCCGCAAGAGCCTCTGCTTGGAGGACGTATGCGCCAACGCCACCTACCAGCTGGGCAACGCCTTTGGAGCCGACCGCTGCGTCATGTACCTCTGCACCGTGCCCGACGTCCCCTCGTCCTCGTCCGACGAGCCCCAGCACAGCGGCGGCTTGTGCGTGGATCAGCTCAGCGAGTATGTGCGGCCGGAGCTGCGCCGGCCCGCGCAAGCCGGCGGCGGTGGCAGCGACGACAGTGACAGCGCCGAACGGCCGCCTGAGCAGCTGCACGCCATCCCCGGGTGCGTCCTCCCTTGCCATCGCTCATGTATGTTTTTTGTCGACTCACTAGCGATCATGCAGATTGAGGAAGCGGTCGGTGGCTGCGGCGTTTGACTTCACGGCGCGGAGGGTGATGACGGCGTCGGGCCACGAGGAGGTGGAGATGGACCCGGCTTTTGTGGGCTACTTTGCCTCGCAGGACGTGAGCTCGATGCTGTGCGCCCATGTGCCCTACCAGGGCGACGACACCTTTGCCGTTCTCCTCCTCCAGCTTCACCGCTCGACTTCGGGGCCTCGCGTGTGGCGCGAGGACGAGCTTCTCCTCTTCCAGGAGGCCTGCGCGCAGGTCGAGATCGGCCTGTCGCACGCCCGCACGCTAGAGGAGGAGCGCAAGAGCAAGGAACTCGCCTGGAAGAACGCCGCGCTCGAGCAAGAAAAGGCCGTGGCCGAGCGCGCCTCGCAGGCCAAGTCCGAGTTCCTGGCCGTCATGTCCCACGAGATCCGGACGCCGATGAACGCCATCTGCGGCATGGTGAAGGTGCTCAAGGGCTCTGGTATGCCGCCGGAGCAGCGCGAGTGCCTCCAGATCCTGTCCTCATCGGCCAAGGCCCTGCTCTCGCTGCTCAACAATGTCCTCGACTTCTCCAAGATCGAGGCCGGCAAGACCGAGCTCGTGGTACGCCGCACTTGGTTACACACGCACACACACACGAAGCTCATGAGGGGCCATGGCATGCAGGAGGCCTCATTCGACCTGCACAAGTGCGTGCGCAGGCTGGCGCTCCTAATGAGCAACCAGCCCTCCAAGCGCGCCGGCGTGTCGCTCTCTTGCGACATCGCCCCCAGCGTGCCGAAGCAGGTGATCGGCGACAAGGGACACCTGCGCCAGGTGCTCATAAACCTCCTCAGCAACGCGCTCAAGTTCACGCAGGCGGGCAGCGTCGCCCTGGCCATCAAGTGCAACCTCATGTGGGAAGGACCCTCCGTGGGTCAGCGCGTACGTGTTTGTCCCTTCCCCGTTGTGTTTTTTGGTCGCGTGTGGGCTCGGAGCTCACTCGCTCTTGCGTCGACAGTGGGCCGAGCTGCAGTTCGAGGTGCGCGACTCGGGCATCGGCATCCCGGCAGACAAGCTGGACCGCTTATTCAAGCCCTTCTCCCAGGTCGACTCCTCCTACACGCGGTACTTGGCCAGGCCTCTCGTTCTGTTGTATTGATCGGCCGTCATCTCATTCATACATACTTGTGATGGCGTCTTGACGCAGGAAATACGAGGGGACGGGCCTCGGGCTGGCCATCTCGCGCAAGCTATGCGAGCTGATGGGCGGCCAGCTGTGGGTTCGGAGCCGCGAGGGTGAAGGCAGCACGTTTGGCTTTGCCATTCCGGTCCAACTCGAGGCCACGCCCCGGACCACCAGCCTGCCGGCCTCGCTCCACGACTGTGCCGCCGCCGCCGCCGCCGCCGAGGCGTCACCAGCGGCTCAGCCCCAGAGCAGTGGCGGCAACAGTAGCAGCAGCCGCTTGAGCCATCCGCGCGCTTTGGTCCCGGTGTCGAGCGCTTCGCCCCGCGAGCTGGAGAAGCTCTACCGCACGTGCGCGCAGACGCGTGACCCGAGCCATGGCCGCAGCTATTCGCTGCCGGAGCTGAAGATCTCCTCAGCCTCGCCCCGGGCAGTCGCGCCGGTACCCGAGGTGGCGGTTTCGCCCTTCCCGAGCATCCTGCTGGCCGAGGACAACGTGGTCAACCAGAAGGTGGCCATGCGGCTGCTGAGCATGATCGGGTATTCCCAGGTTACAGTGGTGGCCGACGGGCGGCAGGCCGTGGAGGCCGTCCGCCGCGGGCGGTTCGACGTCGTGCTGATGGACCTGCACATGCCAGAGATGGACGGCCTCGAGGCCTCGCGCACGATCCTGCATGAGGCCCGCACGCTGCACAAGGGCGACTACGACGGGGCCGGCGGGCCGCTGATCATCGCCTGCTCGGCCGACATGCAGGAGGCCACGCGGGTGGCCTGCAACGATGCCGGCATCGTGGCCTACCTCAAGAAGCCGATCAAACTCAAGGAGCTCAAGAGCACGTTGGAGGACGTCCTCTTCCGTGAGGTTGTCCTCCCGCGCCGACCCCCAACTGGCCCTTGCTGAGGTGGCGTGACGTCAGCACCACCAAACAAAATGTAAATAAAATAGACGTCTAAAAATGATTTCTACAGACATAGCAGATGGAAGGCGGAGAGTTGATCAACCCTAATCCTAAAGTGTACGCTGTGAAGGACGTGGCACCACGAACGCGAGTCTACAGGGAGACAGACGATGATGAAACGGTAGAGGAAATCGATTCGCTTGAAATTTTCGATCTCATCCGGCGCATCAACGATCCCGAGCATCCGCTCACACTTGAGCAGCTCAACGTAACGCAGCATGACCTTATCAAGGTGGATAATGTTAACAGCCAGGTCATGGTCAAGTTCACCCCCACGATTCCACACTGCTCCATGGCCACCCTCATAGGCCTGTGCATCCGAGTCAAGCTGCTGCGCTCCCTCCCCTCTCGCTTCAAGGTGCCTCTCTTCCGCGAGCACTGCGCCCGCCCACTCTTGTTGACTCTCTTACTCTGCAGGTGGACATCCAAGTGTCGCCCGGCTCGCACGCCTCAGAAGATGCCGGTACGCACCTCCTCTCGCCCTGTATCACGAACGTGCTGGTCTAACCCAAACCCCAACACAACTGCGCAGTCAACAAGCAGCTGAACGACAAGGAGCGTGTGGCGGCAGCGCTGGAGAACGCGCATCTCCTGGACGTTGTGAACACCTGCATTGCCCAAAGTGACTGAGCGACGTGCGTCGGCAGCTTTCCCTTCTTCTCCACAGCAAACCTGTACAGCCCATTCCATTCAGAATTACAACATGAAAGTCTCGAGACGATTAAGACTGCCAAGTGGGAGCAAAGAGCAACGCTACAGACAGGAGGCGGCGTTTGCTAAACATGTGTGTTGATGACCATTACCCAAACCGCTCCCGCAGAGCCGGTGAGGGCAGTTTGCAGAGGCGCCATTTGTTGAGGCTTGCATGCAACTCCGAGCAGAGAAACGTTTTTTGTCCTTGCTTTCTTCACAGCTGCGCACAACCGCAGTCCTTTTTGTCCTTGGCTGTGCCCAACAACCGCCTCTACCAGGTGATGTTGTAAACTCGGTTCTTGGGGCCAGCTCTTTGCCCATTCCCCACAGCCCAACCACTCCACAGCTAACGCCATGGCTCAGTTGGTGTGCACAGGTAAGCTGCTTTGTGCCCCCTTTAAGAGTTGTTTTTGGTGAAAGTGGCGACCATTCGTGCTGAAAACCGACCATCATCATGCAGTGCTCTTGTTCTTGGCAGTGGTGGTGGCGGTGAAAAGCCAAGCTTGCGTGCCCTACCACGGGTCGCCCTCCACAGCGGGCAAATGCGACAGCGTAGTGACCTACCCCAACGTTCTCCTTCTTCCCACCAAGAACTACACTCAAGCGGACGAAGAGGCCGCCAGAACCACCAAGCTCCTAGGCGCGGTGATCCCGCAGACCTGCCGCTCGGCCGCCATACGGCTTGCTTGCATGGGCAGCTTCGTTGAGTGCAGCTTCTCAGGGACTTCTCTCGTTTGTACGTGTAGAGCCCTCAACCACCACCAGAGGATGGATAAATGATTATCATTAAGTCTCTCCCTCGTTCTTTCTCAGACCGCCCTCCGTGCAAGAGCGTGTGTGATGAAGTGGTCCAGACTTGCTCAGCGTTCTTCCGCGCAAAGGGCCTTACCGCGCTGCTGCCCAACTGCAGCTCGCCCGTCTTTGCCTTCCCCGTCTGCAACAACCGGTCGTCCGGCGTGGTCGTGCCCTACAGCCAAGCCGATTGTCCGCACCCGCTCAAGTACAACCAGAAGGGCTCCATTGCGGACTTTAGCCAGAACTTGCGATCGCCCGACCAAGTCTGTGTCTACCCATGCCCCGACCCCATGTTCACCAGCAGCGAGTGGGACACGTCCATGGGCTTGCTGATGGGCCTCGCAAGTACGTGTCTGTCCAATCATCCAATCTGCTCCAATCATCTGGGAGTTTGTGGTCTTACATGCACCACCAGGCGTTGCACTGATCATGACCGTGTTCCTCATCATCACCTACTTCTTGATGCCAAGCAAAAGACGTTTCCCGACATCGTTCCAGATCTACCTCCTCATCACATCGGCCATCTGCAGCGTCGGTGTCATTCTGTCCGTGCTGGTCGGGGGTACGGGCAACGAACATAGATGATTAGAATAAGCCTCCTTGCCAGTAAGTGGGAAACTCACGAAAGCAAGTTGTTGTCTGTGAGCTCAGGTCCGCGCAAGACGGTCTGTTCCTGGGATGATGTGCCGGTCCTGCAGACCTTTGATCGAGCGAGCGACAATAACGGCCAGGGCGTAGCCTGCGTCATCCAAGGCATGCTCGTGGCGTTTGGTGGACTTTCGGGCAGCTGTTGGTGGTTCATGCTCACAATTACCGCCTTCTCGCTCGTCGTTCTGAGGGTGCCACCAAGGATCATGGCCGTGGTACGTGTCACCCACTTGTATCAATCAGAACAGCGCGTCACGATTCACTTACATCGACATCTGCACCCGGGGGACAGTTTCACGTTGCGTCACATGTGGTTGGCTGGGGCTTCCCTCTGCTTACGAGTGTCATCGGTACTTCTAGTCACTCGAGCGCTTCAAGACATGCGTGTATGTGTGATGACAAGTGTACTTCACAACACAGGGCTCGCCGCGCAGAAGTTTGAGAGTCTGTCTGGCTCGCCCAATTGCTTCATCGCCCACCCGTGGGACTGGGGGCTGTGGTATGGCCCGGGTATGTGTGCAAGTGCAACAGCCCACTAAAAATTGAGTCCATTGCGGCTGAAGCAAGTACTTGGTGATGATGGGTGTTCACAGTGGCGTTTACTCTTCTTGTCGGTTCACCGCTCATGATAATGGTCATCTTTAAGGTCTGGCGGGTATGTACAGCTTACCGGTCGGACAACACCTCCATTATTCTTTTATTTATCTTTATTTCAGGTCCGCTCACGGCTGAAGGAGATGAACGCGACGGTCATCTCGGCCGAACACTTGCTACGGCTGTTGATCCTGGTGATCACCTTCTGGCTGATTGGAGTTTTCTTTGTTGGGCATCGGATCTATACAGAGATCGTCTCTGTACGTCGCATTGCACTCTCTTCTCTCTGTACTTCCCTATTTCACTCAACCTCTGCAACAACGTGCGTAGGACGACATCGTCAGTGCAGTGGCCGAGCAGATCACGTGCAGTGCAGCGTCTGGGGAGCAGTGCCCGCTCACGCTCAAGTTCAACAAGGGCTCCTGGTGCGTGATGACTTGATCGCGGACCGTCATCGAAGCCACTAAAATGGGAGATGGGAGGGGGCTCCAGGCTTCTGCAGGCCATGGCATTGGGAGGGCAAGGGATCACGTTTTCTGTTGTTTTGGGCTCTTCCAAGGTGAGTCGAGTAGAGTCGCGTTGGGGTTGTTGGCTCCCGCATTTGCGATCAACGTGTGCACTTACCCTTTCATTTCCTCTCAGGACGTGCTCACATTCTGGCTGTTGCAGTTCAAGAGATGTCGAGCACAGACCTGTCGTGGCGACAGTGGTGATCCTCAAGACGAAGACAAAACTGAAGAGACTGAAGAGACGGATGAACTGTGAATGCAACCTCCTCCGTTGCTTGTACTGACGTTACCAATATGAACTACGTATCATCTCACACTGTCATACAAGCCGCATGGTGCTCCAGGTAGCCGAGGAAGACAGTCAGCTAGCTGCCCGACCGATTGCTCACGACGCAGAATGCACCATGGTTCAATGAAGTTCTTCGCCAGGCTTGTTTATCGGTCCACTTCATTGTCTGGTCTTGAAAGCGGCCACACGCGCCCAGCTCGTGAAAAACCGGTTTACACTCTTCTCTTTCTCTCTTATTTGTCTGGGATGATGCCAGCGTTGGCCATCTGAGAGATGAGGCGCTCCTTCGTCTGCACGGAGAAGGAAACGGGCTGTACAGACTGCCCTTTGTGCACGACAAAAGCAGGAAAGGAGGAGATGTGAAGAGCAGCCATAAGATCGTCGTCCACCTCGTCGGCATCGAGTGTGACAAATTGATGCATGATGTTGCCCTTGCGTGCAATCTCCACGAAAGCTGGCTGGAGGATGGATGAGTGCACCGGCGTACCCTCCTCGAAGCAGTAAATCACCAACGGTCGGTTCGGAGTCGCCTCCTCTAGGCAGCCCTCCACCTCATAGCGGTTCACCTTGCGCAGCGACATCTGACAACTGCTCGACTGATGTTTTCTTGACCGCTTTTCCTTTATTTTTTTCGCCACATTGAGCTTCGCTGGAAATTCGATCTCGACCAATCACCAAGGGAGATTTCAAAAACGATTTATTATTGTTTGGAAAAAAGAAGAAAAGCAAAAACAAGAAAGACAAGGAGAGAACAAGAAGAGCTTACTTATCTACAAGGCCGGGGCGGTCGGTGGCCTTGGGCGCACCGACGGGGCCAGGGCCCATGCACGAGCGGGCCACGGACTCGAAGAGCCGCTCGATCTCGGGCGCACAGCGCGTGAAGGCGTGGCTCCAGAAGTTGTAGCGCGGGTTCTTGATGAGCTCGATGAAGGTGATGAGGAGGCCCCATGGGTGCGGCCGGTTGACGATGAGGCGCTCGAGTAGCACGCGCGTGATCTGCTCCTGGATGATCTCCTGCCCACCTCCGCCGACCACGCCCGCCGCGGCCTGGTCGCTCTGGTTGGCCTCGGCAAACAGGTAGAGCAGGACCGACGTGAAGTAGTGCGTGTGGTTGTTCGGGTAGCGCAGCTGGTTGGCGATGGCGTTGAGGAACAGGTAGCGACCCTCCGTGTCCAGGTCGAGCGCCAGGTGCTGGAAGATGTTCATCGGCGCCGACTGGTTGATCGGGGCCGGTGGCTGCGCCGTGCTCGGGTGCAGCTGCGCCACGGCCTGCGCGCCCACGTAGAGCACCAGCGCGTTGATCAGCGGCACGTTGTACCGCGTTCCGCCCACCAGCGCCTGGCCCTGCGGCAGGTAGAGCTTGGCCCGCAGGTCGAGCAGGAACGTGTAGGGCTGGCCCGTCTTCAGGTAGGCGTCAACCTCCTGCTTGAAGGCCTTGTTGGCCGTCAGCGCCGCCGTGTACTTGGACAGTATCCGCGGCGGTTGGCTGATCTCCGGCAGCAGATCCACCTTCAGGTTCGGAGTGAACGGATCTGCGTGCATTGTCATGAAGAAGGCCACCGTCAGCGATGAACAAGTTGCCCTCCCCAACAAGAGCGGGTAAAGGTGAAGGAAGGTACCGGGCAGACGCATGTTGCGGGGGAAGGCCGAGAGGATGAGGTTGCGCATCTGGATGCAGGTGGGCGGGATGACGTCGCAGAAGCTGAAGTGGTAGTCGCACAGGAACTCGGGGAAGTCATGGAGCAGGACCAGCAGCACGCGCAGAGTGCCCTTGTAGAGCAGCCGAATCGGGTCGTTGAGCTCCACGTTCACCAGGTAAGGCTCCAGGAACTTGAACAGCTCCACCAGCAGCTGCTGGAACACCGGCCAGCCCTGTTGTTGTTGAAGTCGTTGTGTTGAACCCACATGAGTGTTTGCGGTGACGACGCAAAGCGAGACGATGCAAATGCGCGTACGCTCTGAGACTTGAAGAGGAGAAGCTTGGGCATGAAGTGCGTGTGTGAGACCAGCTCAAGCCAGGCGAAGCAGAAGCCCGGCACCCGGATCGGCGACAGGATCATGAAGCAGTTGCTGAACGCCATCAACACCTGGTGGTGATCCCTCGCGTCAGCACAGGTGAACGTAGAGGGCAGCGAACGAAAGCAAAGTCGACGCGGAGGGGGGAAGAACCTGGAGATAAGCAGGGTCGGTGTCGGAGGTGATGGCGTGGAGGTCGCTGAGGAGCGAGGCGAACAGGCGGTAGAACGGGCGCTGGTTGAACTTTGTCCGCTTGGTGTCGTAGTTCTTGACCAGGACGCGCACAACGGTGTCGAGCACCTTGTTGAGCAGGTTGAGCTTGGTTCCGTTCGTGTTGGCCAGGCCCTCGGGCGAGAATTTGTACAGGAAGAACACCAAGTTGCTGAAGGCATCCACCGACCGGTAGCTGAGTTGGCCCGGCAGAACGGACGTGTTGACCGGCTGCGATTGGGGCGTCGTTCCGATCGTCGGGTTGAAGCTCTGCTCAATGGCCAAGATCGTGCACACCCTGAAGAAGCTCTTCGACACCCCCTGGTCCTCATTTTGAAGAACACTGCGCCCGGCACCACATTTTCGTCAGTTGTTGCACCGGGATAAACGTTAAGGGTGCTGTGGAAGGCGTACTTGTGCTGGAGCTGGGAGAGGAAGGCCGAGATGACCTTGTCGGACTGGTTGGGCTGGTAGTAGACGTGCTTCCACTCCTCCCACAGCTGGCGGACCTGCTCGTACATCGGGTCGCGCATCTCCGGCGGCGGCTGCTGCTGGCCGGGCATCATGCCCGGAAGCAGGCCAGCGGCCGCGGGGCCACCAGCCTGCTGGGCCTGCGCGGCGGCCTGCAGCGAGGCGGCCAACGCCGCGGGGTCGGTGACGGAGGCGTCACGCGAGCGGGCCAGCTTGCGCGGAGAGCGAAGCTTCTCGGCCGAGGCCTTAGTGACGTTCTTGGCCTGAGTGATGAGCTCCATTAGACCCTCGGGCCCGGCGCCGCGCTGGGCGATCTTGGTGAGGGTCTCGAGCGTGTTGAAGAACTCCGAGGCCGTGACCGTGGGCTCGCGCGGCTCCACCATGCACTTCTGCAGCACGAGGATGGCAAAGTCCACCGCTGGCTTGCTGCGTCCGCTATCCATCTTCTTCGACAGGTGCACGTCAAAGTCGGTCGCCTTCAACAGTCGCGAGTTGATCAACCCGATCGTGATCACCCTGTGGAACTTCCTCTATAAAGTTCACACCATCAGAATTGGGTTCGGCAGCTGATGGAGAAAATGAAGGCAATTAACGTACGTCGGCATCAGAGTAGATGATCCAGTTGGTGAGCTCCTTGACGACCTTCTTGCAGACATCGCGGATGTGCTCGAGGATGGCGATGTGGGCGTCGATCTGGAGGTCGTACTCAATCTTCTCGTACATGCGCTTGAAGATCTTCTGGGCGATAGCCAGGGCCACCTCGTTGGGATTGATAGAGTTGGTGATGAGGTCCGGGATCTTGTCCAGGAAGTGAAGCGCCGAGTGGTCCTCCGGGAGCTGTTCGAGCGAGGCCAGCGTCGTCACGGCGCCCGCGATGGAGGCCTCCAGTTCGTGCAGGATGTTCTTGAACTTCTGTAGGGCCTGACCCGTCGTCAGCTTCTCCTTCTTGACAGTCTTCACTGCTGCCGATGGAGCGGCCGGCCCGGTGGCGGTAGCCGCGCCCTCGCGTGTATGGATCGACCGCCGCGCGTCCTGCTGGGACAGGTTGACCGTGCCCTGGTTGACCACGTAGGTGAGGCCGCCCGGGGACGACGCCACGATGGGCTGCGGGCCCACGCCTGCCGCGGCGGCGGCAGCATCGCCCTCGAGGGGTAGCGGCGGCGTGACGGGCGCCGGGTAGGGCCGGAAGGGCTGGACCGATGTGGGCACCACGCCGGGCATAGGGCCCGCGGGGCCTGGCACGAGCGGGGCGCCGGGGACGGGCACAGGTGCGGGGACGACGGGTCGCGGCACGGCGCGGGCAAGGACGGCGCCAAACTCGTCGTAGACCCGCTTCTGGTGGGGCAGGAGACCGCCGGGCTTGGGGCGGAGCGGCTCGGGCAGCGAGGCCGGATAGCGGCCGGCAAAGTAGTCGTGGTCCACAAAGGGCTGGGCAACGCCACGCTCGCGGTGCTTGCGGCGAGTCTCAAAGGCCGGTGCGAGCGCGTCGTCGGTCTCGCGGAGGGCCTTCTCGGCAGTGGTCTTCTCGATGAGCGCGCAGGCGGTGTCCAGGTTGTCGGTGCACACGGTCTGCACGGCGTGCTCAATGAGCGCCCGCTGGGCCTGATCGCTCACGTTGGCCTGCAGCAGCGAACGCAGGTGGCTGGCGATGCTGACGCGGAGCGGCTCCTTGCAGGCCACCATGGCCAGGCTCGAGGCCAGGCTTTGCACTGTGTAGTGCGCTGCCGTGCGCATGGTCTGCTCGTCGGGCTCCAGCGCAAAGTCTTTCATCACGAGCTCGCGTGTGGTGATCGACGCGATCGTGGCCGACCGCTCCATCACGGGCGTCAGGATCTCCTTGATGGCCTTGTCGATCGCCATCGTTACGCATCGCTTCAGATGCGGCTGCTGGCTGAACAGCGGGATGTGTGGGTTGATCTTCCACAGGCCCACCGACGCTCCCTGAGGGAGACCCGCCGCGGTCGGGAACGGCATCGGCTGGACGCCCAGCGGTTGTGGCTGCGGCACCACTTGTACTTGCTCCACCGGCGACGGGACTGTTTGCGGTCGTGGTTGCTGTTGCTCTGGTGGCGTCAGTTCCGGTGGTGGCGTAGCGCTCGGCGGTGGCGGTGCGGTGAAGTCTTGGCTGTCCGGCCGGATTCTGTCCTTGAGAAGCTCCGTGGGCTTGATCTCCTTGAGGTTGAGGCCGAGGTGGTTGCACAGCAGCTCGATCTCGAACTTGAGGTTAAGCTTGAGCTCGGGGATCTGATAGATCTCGGCAAACAGTCGCATGATGGCCATCACCCACACATGCGGCGGGGCCAGGATCTTGGACTTGATACAAGCCTCGAGCACTTTCGACGCGAACGGGATCAGCGCGATCAGCTTGCCCGTTTCGTAGGCCTCCAGCACCAGTTCCTTGAGGGGCAGCTTCTTGTGGAGAAGAGGCTTGTTGCGTGCGAGCGTGAGGTTGCCCAGCCACGAGCCCAGATTCTTAAGCAGCGTTCGCTCGGCCGAGTTCATCGTGATCGTCGGTGACTTGAGCAACGCTTGGATTGCTATTTTGGAGTGCGCGTGGTCAGCGCTGTGACTACTGAACGAAGCAAGGGAAAGAGGCCAGTACCGGAATAGGTGGCACCGAGGACAAGGTCCAGAAGGCCTGGGATCTTGAGGAAGTCGAGGAACTCAAGGTAGAGAGCGTGGAAGTTAGGCTCGATGCTGGCCCGGTTGATGACCAGATGCTGGGCCAGGTAGGGCCAATCCCGCGAGTGCAGAAGCGTGCGCAGCTCGTTTGCCTTCACGTCCATATTTTGCTTCGACACGTTGTTGAAGACGAAGAAGATCTTGTCCTTCACCGTCTCATCGGGCGCTGCATCGGCATATAGAAAGAAGAGCGTGATTATGAGCACGTTGGTCTTCATAAACTCGGTCGGAGAGACGACGCACCAGAAGCCGGAGTGATGGATTGGAGGATGGCCTCCAGCGGCAGCTGATTGCCCATGTGGAACGAGGGCGCGTTGGTCTTCATGCCAGCAGCCATGGAGCCGGCGGCGCCAGCCTTGCTGGATCCCTGCGCCGAATTGGGACGCGCCGGGCCCGAGGCTCCGCCGGGCTTGGCCACCGCAGCCGGGGCCTTGGCTGCGCTCGCTGCTGGCGTAGCAGCTATTTGCGCGGGCTGTCCGGCCTGTGCTGCCTCAGCCTGCGCAAACCCGGGCAAGAACGTCGACGTGCCAGCCGCGTCCGCCTTTTGCTGATGATTGAGACGAAAACCGTGAGCCCGATGCGTAAAGGGATGAAAGAGAAAAGAGGGAGCAAAGCACCTTGGGCATCGCAGGGACGGTGGGCTCAGGAGCAGCTCCGCCCGAGGCGTTCTTGAGTGAGTCCTCGATGAACTCCACAATGTCCGGGTGGTACTGCCGGATGTGCGGGATTTGCAAGATGTGCGAGCAGTACTGTAGTTGACGCAACGACGATGTCAGCCAGGAAGCGCCAACTAGGTAGTTGAAGAGGAGGGGGAGGGGAGGAGAAAAAAAGCAAGAGGTATTACCTGTGGCCATTCGCCGAGGCGGGACTTAAACTGCTGGAGCGCAAAGAGGCCAAACTTGAACATCTTGGTGTTGGGCGTCTTCTTGAGGGCCTCCAGCACGTATCGCAGCGCTATGCCGAGGGAGATGTAGGAGACCAGCTGGTTTTGAATTAACTGGCCGAACAGGATGCCCGTGATCCGCAGCTCTTTGTCCGGGTATTTGGGGAAGAACCGGTACTCGTCGAACAGATTGTGCACCATGCACGAGAAGATCTTCTGCTCGCGTTTGTTCTTCGACGCCTTGAAGTTCTTCAGCAGCGTCACCACCTCTTCAACCGTGGCCTGCCCCGTGTACACACTCTGCATGTGGAATAGGCCTTATGAGTACACACCGGCCAGAAAGCGTCATGAGCTGTTGTTAATACCTGAAAGTAGGCGTTCGCGGTCTTTTCGATTTCCTTGGGGAAGCCCTCCTTCTCAGGAGCCGCCGGATCGGGTGCAGCACCGGCTGCAGCGGGGGCCGGCGCGGGCATACCACCCTGTGAGACTGCCACCTTGCTGAGCTGGATCGCATGAGCGCTCTGCAGTTGGTCAAACTCCTCCACCATCTCGGGCGGCATCATGCTGTGATCCAGCGGCACATACGCACTGGTGAGCCAACAGCAAAGAGCGAGAGGAGGGAGTGGAGGAGAGAAACGCACTTGATGTTGGCCTGGATCACGGAGAAGAAGACTGCCAAAGTATCGGCCGACAGAGTGGCGACAACACTGTTGGGTCCGCCCTTAGCCGTCGACGAATTCTTGGCAAATGTTTTCTTCTTCTCCTTAAGGTAGCTCAAGCACGCCTGTAGCAGCCAGACGGGGGAAGCGGTGAGCCAACCAAGCACGTGAAAGGTGGAGAAGTAGTCATGTGGTGATTGACAGTACCGAGACAAACTCGAGCTGGTGCTCGTTGATCCTGTCCTGCAGCCACTTCTCGAGGTTGAGATACTCGCGTCGTGAGGCCAATGCGGCGAGATCGATCGCGAAGGTGAACGGCCGTATCTCGAGAATGGGTGATAGCGCCTTGATGTCGTGCGCCACGTCGAGTAGGCGGGAGAGGCAGTAGGGGTCCTTGGTGTAGCTTTCTACCATGCCGCGCATCACCAGCGCTCGGTTGGCGCTCCACAGTTTGTGCAGGACGTAGCTGGAGTTGGGGTGGTTGCCCAGGAACAGAGCGAGCAGCTCCGAGCACAGCTCCCCGTACAGCGCGCCCCAGGGTGACTAAAAGATAAATGGCGAACGAGAGAGTCAGTCATAAGGGCATTGACCATGTCTGAAGGATGACGGGAACGTACCTGAAGCTGGGCGAGCCGGAGAAGAAGCAGTTCGGGGCAGTATTCGAGCGGCCCGCGGAAGATATCCTTCACCACTTCATAGCCGTCGCCCTCAGCCAGGTGGAGCAGACGCTCGATGAGGGCCGCGTTATGCCAGTTTTGAACCTGCGCGGCCGACGACTTGTTCGGGTGCGGCAGGTCGAGCGTGAAAGTAGTGGGCTGCGGCAGGCCGGCGACAAAGTTGATCGCCTCCGGTCCGAGGGCAAGGGCCTGCTGCAAGAACGACAGTTGGCCTCTAGCGTTGAGCCACTCGCTTGTCAACACATCGACCGGGAACGGTTCCTGGTGCCACGAGAAATAGCGACCCCTGCCGTCAGTTCGCCTGTCATAGCTGAGCCGTGGGAGGACAGATTCATACCTTGGTTGCTCGTTTGTACACGT
>NAVB01001470.1:0-25587 GCA_002179805.1 Acanthamoeba lenticulata | reverse complement strand
TTGCGAGCAGGACGAGGACGACCCGGTGCTGCTGGAGGAGGACAGGGACAGGATGGAGGTGCGGGCCCTCTACCTCATCTGCTGCGAGGAGTTCCTCTCGGCCCTCTCCTACGGACCCGTACGGCCGCCCTCTTCTTTCTTCTCCTCCTTCCTCATGACGGACCAGCACCATGAAGGAGGTAACTATGAATTCGTCTTGATGCTGATGATGACGGCGGGAACAGACGCCAGAGGTGCAGTGCGAGATCAATTTCGCGTTAGCGGACGTGACGCACCAGTTCGCCATCTACCAGCGCCACTTCCCCCACGAGCTACCCGGTACCTTCCCTCCTCCACCCACCGTTGAATGCTCTCCTCGATTCAAGGGTAGGAATGGAATTAACTTTCTAATAAATAAATATTGATGATGATGCACACCAGACCTGCGGGAGTGGTACGAGGCCGCCTGCCGCGCCTTTGAGCAGTCCTACTCGGAAACGCTCCTCTCCCTGCGCGACCGCTGTAGCACTCTTTGCTCCTGGGCCGGTGCGTTGTTCTCGCCCTTGCCTTCACCGTCGTCTTCCTTCTCGGCCTTGTCCTCGTCGTCGTCCTCGTGTGCGCTGACGAAGCGGCGGCGGCGGCGGCGGCGGCGGCAGGCGCCATACGGGACTACGCCAACAGCGGGGCGGCCGGGAACGAGCGCACGGAAGCGCTGTTCCAGCTGGCCTACGCCAAGTACCAGGAGGCGCTGGACCTGTACGGGCCGCACCGACCGGACTACCTCCTGCTCGAGAACTTTGCCTACGCCATCCGCGAGCACGCCAACTTCCACGTGCGCACCGGCAACTATGCTGTACGCGAGCCTCTTCTTCTTCTTCTTCTTCTTCTTTATCATCAATGTCATCGACATGGCCGTCATGTTAACGACGACGACGACAACTACAGGAGGCCCGCCGGTGCTTTGACGATTGCTTCACCAAGTACGTCGAGTGCAACGTGATCCACCGGGACTCCATCGTCCTCAGCAACTGGGCTGGTCCGGCCTCCCCTCTTCATCGTCCTCCTTCGAGATCGAAAGGCAGGCCTGACTGACCCGGGTCGCGTGACCAATCGCCTCGCAGACGCGCTGCGCGAGAAGGCCGAGATCGAGGAGGGCGACGAGCGCGAGCGCCTGTTCGAGGAGGCCCACCGCAACTACGAGGTCCGCCCCTCCCCGCCAGCCCTCCTGAGACCACGGCAGTGGAAGGTCATAGCAATCATTAAGATTGGTTTTGGTGCAGCTTTCGTTCCAGCTGGACGAGCTCGATACGCTGACGCAGTGCAACTGGGCGATGCTGTACTGCTTGCGCGCCCGCACGCGCCACGCCCGAGCGCGCGCCCTCCGGGAGGACATTGAAGCGCTCAAGCAGCGCGCAGGGGAAGGGGAGGCGGAGGCCGAGATCAGGAAGAAGGAGGGCGAGGCCAGCGCGGCCGAGCGCGAATACGCTCAACTGCTGGCGGCGGGCAAGGCCAAGCTCGAGTACGGCCTCGCGCAGGACGACGTCTGGAGCTTCTTCTGCATGGCGCGCCTCTGCGCCGCGGCCAACGAGCCGGAGGAGTGCCGTGCGTGGCTCGACAAGTGCGCGTGGAAGCGCTACCTGGCCAAGGTGCGCGTCCTTCTTGCCTTCTTCACCCTCTTCTTCTTCTTCTTCGTCCTCGAGTTGACGGCTGTGGATACCTAATGGTGTGGTGATGAACAGATCAAGCAATCCCAGTTGGCAGACTTTGAGCTCGTGCACGAGCTGGCCTGGTTCCAAGAGATGCTCAACCAGCAACAACGCCACCAGCAACAGCCGTAATGAGGATGTTGTGGAAGAGCAAATATTCGTATTTATGTATTTATTTTTGGATTTATTCACATTTCTTTTTCCTTTGTCCAAAAGCCTTGGTACCGTTTTTTTTTTGATTTCATTTCTTTTCATGGAATGTTTCACATGGCTCACAAGCCTCCGGCCAAGGTGATCACCTGAGCAGTGACCCAGCTGGCGTCGTCGCTCGCAACGAAGGCGGCCACCTTGGCGATCTCCTCAACAGTACCAGAACGACCTTGCAGCGGCGTGGACTTGATGAACGCATCGAGCAGGTCAGGTGGCGCACTCCTGGCCATGTCGGTGAGCACTGGGCCCGGCGAGAGCGCGTTGACGCGGATGCCGCGAGGGCCAAGCTCCTTGGCTGCAACCTGAGTCACGGCGTCAACTGCAGCCTTCAAGGCTGAGTACACGCCAGCGTTCTGCGCCACCAAAGACATGAGTTTAGGACAATGATGTAGAGGAAGAGGCAAGGAAGCAGTTTCATGTACCGGGATAGGAAGGGTCGCCGCACGGCTGGAGATGTTGATGATGGAGCCGCCGGACTTGAGCACCTTGGACGCAGCTTGAATTCCCCAAAGGGTGCCCTTGAAGACGACGTCGGTCAAACGATCCACCTGCTCCTGCGTCTCATTTTCCAGGGAAGCCACAGCACCGGCAATCGCGGCGTTATTGACCATGATGTCAAGCTGGCCCCAACGTTCCACAGTGGCGGCGACCAACGCTTCGACCTGGTGCTTGACGGCAACATCAGCTTGGAAGGCAAAGGCCTGTCCACCAGCAGCTTCGATGGAGGCCACCACATCCTTGGCGGCATCACCATTCTGGAGGGGAGCAAGACACTTAGTAGAGGCATTTATGGAAGTCGCTTGGGGGGAGGGGAAGGCTAGGTGGCGCACCTTGACATAGTTGACGGCCACCTTGGCGCCTTGAGCAGCCAGCTCCTTGGCGATCGCGGCTCCAATGCCGCGAGAGGCGCCTGTAACGATGGCCACCTTGCCGTTGAGGGAGTGCGTCTTGTAGTTGGTTGTGGTGGAAGCCATGGCTCGAGTAGATTGGTGTGGGCGTTGTTGATGTCTGCTGGTGCTTCGCCCTGCCTATTTAAATGCCCAAGAAATCGGCCACAAGGGCAATTCCGACCAACCGCATCAAAGAGGCTGTTTTTTGCCCCAGGAAAACCGCCTCTCGGCGATACACATAACGTTGTCCCAACTTGATACGCCCATGTCAGGCCCATGCTTGCCAGGCAAGAAGTCCCTCTTGTTCAGGCTTATCAAGGTTGGTAGAAAGCCGGCCTGAAATGGCAAACCACACTAAGGCAATCACGCAGGTGGTACTGGTGCCATTGATTCGAGCCAATTGCTGAAGTGAGGGCGTCTTGAGTTTGGCTGTTGGTGTCAGACTTGCTCAAGTGCTAAAAAGGGGTTAGGTTTCACTCAAAGGGAAGTAGTAAACATGCTACATGGTGAACACGCCACATGGCATTCAGTCTTTGAGCTTGTGCAAGCTGGCCTGGATACAATAGATGCTCAACCGGCAACTTCAACCACCCGAATCATGAGGATATTGTAGATGAAGAATTGCCACAATGATCTTCTTGATTTTTATTGTTATCTACTGTTTCACATGGCTCACAAGCCTCCGGCCAAGGTGATCACCTGAGCAGTGACCCAGCTGGCATCATCGCTCGCAACGAAGGCGGCCACCTTGGCGATCTCCTCAACAGTACCAGAACGACCTTGCAGCGGCGTGGACTTGACAAATGCGTCGAGCAGGTCAGGTGGCACACTCCTGGCCATGTCGGTGAGCACTGGGCCCGGCGAGAGCGCGTTGACGCGGATGCCGCGAGGGCCAAGCTCCTTGGCTGCAACCTGAGTCACGGCGTCAACTGCAGCCTTCAAGGCTGAGTACACGCCAGCGTTCTGCGCCACCAAAGTGACCCGCGTTTAGCCAAAGATGAATCAAGTAGTGGAAGAGATGGTTCAAGGATTCACGTACCGGCGGAAGAATGGTCGCTCCACGGCTGGAGATGTTGATGATGGAGCCGCCGGACTTGAGCACCTTGGACGCAGCTTGCACACCCCAAAGGGTGCCCTTGAAGATGACGTCGGTCAAACGATCCACCTGCTCTTGCGTCTCATTTTCCAGGGAAGCCATAGCGCCAACAATCGCGGCGTTGTTGACCATGATGTCAAGCTGGCCCCAACGTTCCACAGTGGCGGCGACCAACGCTTCGACCTGGTGCTTGACGGCAACATCAGCTTGGAAGGCAAAGGCCTGTCCTCCAGCAGCTTCGATGGAGGCCACCACGTCCTTGGCGGCATCACCATTCTGGCGGGGAGCAAGACAGTTAGTAGAGGCATTTATGGAAGTCGCTTTGGGGGGCACACCTTGACATAGTTGACGGCCACCTTGGCGCCTTGAGCAGCCAACTCCTTGGCGATCGCGGCTCCAATGCCGCGAGAGGCCCCTGTAACGATGGCCACCTTGCCGTTGAGGGAGTGCGCCTTGTTGTTGGTGATGGTAGAAGCCATGACTCGAGTAGATTGAGGTGTACGCTGTTTTTGTAGTTGATGTCTGAGGACTCCCCTCTGCCTATTTAAATGCCCAAGAAATCGGCCACAAGGGCAATTCCGACCAACCGCACCAAAGAGGCGTTTATTCTGTTTTTTGCCCCAGGCCTCAACGCCTGCTGAAAACCACCTCTCGGCGATACAACATAACATTGTCCCAACCTGATACGCCGGTCTGTCTTGGCTTGTCTGGTCCCATGAACAAGTTCATGCGTCCGCACGCGTCCCGGGGTAGAACAGAGAGAGCGCGGCCGGGAGCCATCGCTCCCACGTTTCCTCCGTGTGCTCTCCCTCTGGGTCTTCGTGCACGAAGAGGTCCACGCCCAGGCGAAAGCCGGCTCCTCCTTCGGCCGAGGGGCGAGTCAGGTTCTCGACCGCCGTCCGCGTGGTGTCGGTGGCCCATCGCTCGATGGCCCAGTTGTGAAAGCCGCCCGTCCTACACAAGCCCCAGCCAAAGTAGAACTTGGGCCGTTGCCGTCGCGAGTGATCGCCCCCGTCCATCATCAGTTGGTCGATCACTGGATGACCGCTGGCAAACGTCGTTGAAGAGAAGGCAGATGGGCCGAGGAGGGCTGAGGAAGACACCGCGAGGCGCCAGTACGGCTGTCCGACCCAGAGCGAAGGCGAGAAGGCGATGCACAGCCCAAACAGGTGCGGCCGAGTCGCTGCGATGTAGAACGCGGCCAAACCGCCGTGGCTCGACCCTGCGATGCAGGTGCGCTCGGCGTCGGGCACGGTGCTGTAGTTGGAGTCGATCCACGGCTTGATGACGTCCGCCATCTGCCCCGCGTAGGCATCCAGCCCGCCATAGGGCCGGCCAGGCGCCCATTCGACGTCAGTGTACTCGCGCTCCCGGTCGTTGGGCACCACCGCCACGACGATGACTGGTTCGGTGGGTGACGATCGACGAGCGAGGTCGCTCAGCACCTTTGCCAGGTTCCAGGTCTTGCTGAAGCCGCCGCCAGGCCAAAACGCTGTGTTGCCGTCGTTGAAGTACATGACAGGCCAGCGCTTGCCTTGGGAGGCGCCCTCCTCGTAGTCATGAGGGAGCAAGATGTGCACCTTGTGGGGTTCAGCATCAGCACGCGGCTGCAGCCTGTCGTAGGTGTGAAAGTAGCCGTAGGAAAAGTCCTGTCCCTCACACCTGTGGTAGATGCCTTCTTGGTATCCTTTCGAGAAGCAGCTCATCTAGGGACACCTTCCTCAGTCGTTTGTTTGTGCTTCGCTGTTGTTGTTGTTTTTTGTTTTATTTTGTTTTTTTTTGTTCTTTATCCGATTTTTTATTCTTGTTTTTCGACGAAAACGGGTTCTTGGGGCTGACGTGGCTGCCAGCAGACTGAGTTGTGGTATGTACAATTCGGGGGGGGGGGTAACGCGCAAGCAAACAAGAGTCCTCACTTCCACCAGCCGCCAAGGCCCAGGTAGCCAAGAAGAGACGCCGCGCCCGCAGCAGGCCGCTGAGTCGTCGGCGGCGCGGGCGGGTAGGCACACGCGCTCCCGACGTGCTGCGCCAAGTCTGTGTCGCGATCGCGTCCAACGCAGCTGCGTTTTCAGAAACGAAAACGAAAACGAAACAACAACAACAGCCGCGTCAGGCTGATGGCATTGGGCGGAGAAGCACCTTTGTACATGATGCAGCGGTGGCACTGTTCGCACTCCTCCGTGCGCGTGCCGCAGTACTCCTGGTGCTCATCGAGCTCGACGGCCTTGATGAGCAGCCCGCAGTAGTGACACCCGACCTTGCGCTGCGGACAGTAACTACAAGGACCGACGACGAGGGGATGGAGATGATAGTCATCATCATCATCATCGAGAGAGATGATTAATCGATGGAATGCGAAGAAGGAGCGTACTTGTCGAGGTGAGAAATGAGGTCGGTCATCTCGACCTGGGCGCCGCAGGCCTCGCACTCGACCTGCGCGTGAAACTCTTGGTCGTGCTGGGCCTTTTCCGAGAGCTTCACCGCCCGCCCGCACTTCATGCAGCACACGTTGTGCCTCTGCTCTTCCCCCCCCCCCACGCAAGAAATGAAAGACGAAAACGAAGACGAGAAGAGTCAGCCGTGTGTGCGCGCTCAGAGCTCTGTAGCCGTGGCGGCCCACCTCGCAGAAGGCCGAGTGCATCGTGAAGGCAGCGGCCGGCACTCGTCGCTGGCTGCACGCGTGTCACAACAACAATTGACTTCAGCTGGACAGGTTCAACGCCCAGAACATGGGTGAGATTGCACCAGTTTTGGCAAAGGACGGTGTCGGCCGAATGGTCTTCAGTTGCCTCGCTCTCATCGTCGAGTCGCCGCCCGGCAGGCTCGGCGTCAGCGTCAACATCCTTGTCCTTGCCCTTGTCGGCGGCCTCGAGGCCGCGCAGCCGCTCGAGCTCGCGCAGCTGCTCCTCCTCGGTGAGCGTGCGCTGGAACTCGACCTCGATGTCGACATTGTTGATGTCGATCGCCGTGTGCGGCCGCGTCTCGAGCACCTCAAAGTCGTAGGTCGTGCCGTCGAACGTGACGTCGATTCGATCGCCCTGGCTCAGCGCAGCAAAGTTGCGCAGCACCGTCTCGAAGCTGGAATAAAATTGAATAAATTAATAAATAAATACAATTCATTTGAATTTGAAGATCACTATAATTAAATAAAATAAGGTAAAATAAAATTGGAAGCGCACATGGGCTTGGGGTCTGGATAGCGCACGAAGAAGTGCGAGTCGTGGGCCTTGAACTTGACGAAGGTGCCCTTGGGCAACGCCACCAGCCGCACGTTCACATCATCGCCCTCCGCGAGGCTCAGGTGACGCATGAGCCAATAGGGCGCGTTGGCGTGGCCCTCCTCGGCCAGGAACTCCATCACGCCTGTATATATCATCGTCATTAACACGATGAGGATGACGACGATGATGGTCACCGGCGGCGGCAGCTGCGGCAGCAGCGAGTCCGGGCTCTGGTTGGAGGGGCGCACCAGCGTAGGTGCGGCGGTCGCCGCGGGCCGGGTTGGAGAGCTCGAACACGAGCGGCGAGTCGGAGAGGAAGCGTATGCCCGCGGCATCCTTGCTCACGATCTCCTGCAGCGCCGATGCCGGCAGCAGGACTGCCAGCACACAAAAGGCCCGACACAATATACACAATATACACAAACGTACACACGCACACACGTGTGGTAAGGAACCCCTTCCAGTGCTTCTCATATGCGCGTGCGCAGGCGCGTACTCTTGCCGCCGTAGTTGAGCTCCGGCCGGCCGATGAACGCCGGCGAGTTGCAGACAAACGTCGTGTAGAAGCTGAGCTCGATGGTTGAAGTTGTTTGGGTGAGCAGACAGGGACAACAGAAGGCAGAGGACGAGAATGGGGAGGGGCGGTTGCTGGCACCTGGTCATGGCCGAGATGGCCTCTTCATCTGCGTACGGGGTCGGGTTGTCAACGTATAGCCGCGCACGGACCTCGACGAGCCGGTTCTTCAGGTGCGTCACGACCGAGGCCATCGTGTTGACTGCCACCGCCCGTGGATCAGCACGACGACGAGGACGAAGAGGACGAAGAAGGAGGTGATGTACTCGGGCTCCACTCCTGGTAGGAGAAGAGGCTCAGGTGGACCGTCCCGCCGGCCGATACGATGCCACCAGAGCTGCGAGCCACCACGCGCGGGTACAAGATGCGAGCGGTGGGCGGCTTGAGCGGATACTCTGTTGTGAACTGGAAGGACACCAAGAAGTGGTCCTTGTGTGCATGTGCGCCACCACGATGTGATGATTAGTACCACATGTCGGACAAGAAGAGGAAGAGGAGGGACAAGGTACGATGTCGTGTCGGTCAGTGAGGAGGGCGAGGTCGCGGGCGACCGTGCTATCCGCGAAGAAGTCGTAGATCTTGACCTTTAGGTGCGCCACGTCAGCTCATCTGCAGTAGCGGTGGGGAGGCTGCTGACGCCACGTACATGCCAATGGTAGAGGTCGTCGTTGACAGGCTCGGCCACAAAGCCCTACGTGCGCACACGCAAAATGCAAGGGTTCGTGAGGTGCCTCGTGTTGTGATGCATCATCCATCTTGCACACAGATCCACTGGAATTTGGATCTGTGGATCTGGCCACACATACCGAGGCCTGGCGGCATTTGGCCTTGTCTGCATAGCGTTTGCTCTCGTTGAGCAGCCTCTCCAGCGACTTGTCAGCACTGGCTTCCATCTTGTGTTCTGTTTTGTTTTATTGACTGGAAATATAAAAGAAAACAAAATAAAAATTGTGGGCGAACAGCAGTCAACAACATCAGTCCGCTTGCTGGTGCACGTCGTCGACGTGCTCGCACATGGCTTGGGGTGCTTCTCCGAGCTCGTCGCTCTTGGGCTCGATGATGATGGGCGTCTCATCTGAAGCAGTAGGCAGGCCGGGATGCGGGTGGTGCTGCAGGGCAAAGACGGCGAGCAGGGCGTGGTGGTCGGACGGGTACTGGCCGTTCTCGGCCACGTCCGTGCACACCATCGCGCAAAGCGGCTCTATCGTCGTGGCCGGCGGCGATGGCTGGTGGCGGCGTTGTCGAGATGCCGACACGTCTACTTCAACATCAACATCAACGGAGATGGACGCCTCCTTGTCCTTCATTTCGCGGACATCTTGTTGTGGCTGATCTCCGTTCATGTAGAGGATCCAGTCGATGTGGTAGCGGCCAAAGTGGGGCAGGCGTTTACCATGCCACCCAAAGCCTGAACCGCGTAGCGCAGTCGGGTGAGCGAAGCCGTGCTTGGTGGTGGCTGCAAAGGAGGGGTAGAGAGTACCAGCGTAGAGGACCACGTTCCAGTACCAGGCCTCCAGGCGGGTGCCAAAGTAGTTGTGGAAGGTCGTGTGCGCCCGGTGCAAGACCACGTTTTTCCTGTAGCATGTGCTCCACGTGTCCTCGAATCCACCTGGAGATGTTGATCACCATGACCGTCGTCTCTGTAGGAGAAGAGATGGAAGAGCAGCATGTACCGTTGCATAGGACGCGATAGGAGCCCTGCCCGGGAGCCGAGTTGAAGTCGCCTGTGAGAATGACCGGCCTGTTCTTCTTGCGCAGCTCGTGGATCGTCTTGAGCAGCACCTTGGCGCCTTCCCCAATGACGACCGTCAGGCCATTTCTCCAGGGACTGGACAACCGCTCACGCGTACCTTTGACCCGGGCGAGCTCGGAGACGTGGTCCATGTGGGTGTTGACCAGGTAGAAGCGGTGGCCAGTCGATTTTTGCACGAACTTCTGCTTGCCCGCGCACACGAGGACACAAGAAAAGCCAAGATCAACCTCATGAGGACATAGGTTGCGCGGACAGAGGACACGAACCGCCCAGGTAGCCATACGCGGACAGGCGGCGCCCCAGGCGCTGCTGCCCGGCACGTCGGGCGTGGGAGACAGCCAGAAGTCGCCGCCCTTGAGGAGTTGCACCTGGTCCGAGTCGAACAAGATGGCCGAGTGCTCGTCGTCCTTGTCCCTGGCGAGGTGTTGCACGAAGTTGAGGTAAAGAACTCGAGTCGCCAAATGAAGGTGGAGGTACGCACTGGCCCAGGCGGCTGCAGCCAAAGAGGCGCCACGAAGGCGGGAGGAGGGAGAGCAGGTCGCGCAGCTGGTCGCCCAGGCCCTCCTGCGTGCCCACGAGGGTGGGCTGGTATTGGAGGATGGAGCCGGCGAGGACGTGGCGCCGGTGGTGCCACCAGGTATTGACCTCGGTGTCGAGGTTGGCCCCGCGCAGGTTGTAGCTCATGGTTGTGATGTTGGCTGGCGCTGCTACCCACTCCATGTCGTCGCCGATGGGTTCGTCCAGCGGCAGGCCTCGCTGCAAGCGCCGCAGCTGAACGAGCACTTCGTCCTGAACGCACAACAAAAGCAGCATGTAGGTACCTACAACCGGCCGGTTCGAGTGGAGGACTGAATAGAGAGAGCTGGTACCTGCATGTGGTGGTCGATGTCTGTGAAGATGAAGGTGAGTAGCACGCAGAGGAGGTCAGAGTGCTGCGGCGTGTTCGCAGTTGTGTAGTTGCGAGCTAGTGGAAGCTTCAGGCGAGTTGTTGTGTTGTCACCTCTCCTCTGGCGATGCGAATTGAAAAGTCGGAAAGAGCACACTGGAAGTTCAAGGAAATCGTTTTGGCGGGAAAAAAAGAAATCTTTGTGCTGTTGGCCAGTGAATTGACCAAGTATTTCGAATAAATCACAATGACGAGACTGCTCATGCGGGATTTCAGAGGGGACTGAGGACGACCCTGCCCTCGAGCTGGCCCTGCTTCATCTTCTCGAAGATCTGGTTGATGTTGTCCAGAGGCTGCGTTTGAATGCGAGCCTTGACCTTGCCCTTGGCGGCGATGTCCAGGCACTCCTGCAGGTCCAGGCGGGTGCCCACGATGGAGCCGCGTACGGTGATCCTGTTGAGCACGACGTTGAAGATGTCCAGCGGGAACGTCGAAGGCGGCAAGCCGACGAGGGCCACCGTGCCGCCGCGCCTCACAGTCGAGACGGCCTGCTGGAAAGCCTTGGGCGCGACGGCTGTAACGAGGCAACCGTGCGCGCCGCCGACCTCCTTCCAGACGACCTGGCCCGGGTCCTGCTTGGCGGCGTTGATGGTCATGTCGGCGCCCAGGTGCTTGGCCAGCTCGAGCGCGTGGTCGTGCACGTCGATGGCGATGGTGTTGAAGCCCATGGCCTTGGCGTACTGCAAGCCCACGTGGCCCAGGCCACCCACGCCGAAGAGGACGCACCACTGACCCGGCCTGGTGTTGGTCTCCTTGAGGCCTGTTGTTGATCATGCACATGTTTAGTTTATCTCTTTTCGATAGCATTATATTGATGTTGTTCCATAGTAAGGCGTACCTTTGTAGGTGGTGACGCCAGCGCAGAGGATGGGCGCGGCCTCCACGTAGGAGAGCGCCTCGGGAAGGACGCCGACGTAGTTGGCCGGCGCCACCGTGTACTCGGCATAGCCTGAGCGCGACATGGCCGTGAGACAACGCTAGCCGCACATCGTTGGTTGAGAAGAAAGGCGTCGTACCGCCGTGGACAGAGTAGCCGGTGTTCTGCTGGGAGTGGCACAATGTCTCCCAGCCAGCGAGACAGTGCTCGCAGTAGCCGCAGGCGCTGTGGAGCCATGGCACGCCGACGCGGTCGCCCACCTTGAGGCGCTCCACGTCAGAGCCAATTGCGACCACCTCGCCCACGCCTTCGTGGCCGGGGATGAGCGGGAGGATGGGCTTCACAGGCCAGTCGCCATCAGCTGCGTGCAGGTCAGTGTGGCATACACCGCAAGCGTGCACCTGGACATAAGGCATTCAGGTTAGCACTCAACTGCAAGCTCAACAGACTTAGGTGGAGAAAAAAGGGGCATGCCTTGATTAGCACTTCGCCCTTGCCTGGCGTAGGGGTGGGGACGTTCTTGATGGTGAGTGGTGCCCCAAACTTGTCGACGACAGCCGCCCGCATGGTGGAGGGAATGCTGGGGCTGGTGGCCAGGTGGCGCTGGCCCGCCACGGCACAGCGAAGCATATGCGAGGCTGTGGGCCTGCTGGCGCTCACTGAGCATTGGGCAAGCAAGTGTGTCAGCTTTGTTTCAGGGGAGGAAGCTGGAGGAGTAGCCCATACCCAGCCCACGAGACGCAATGATGGAACGACGCATGGCAGACGGTATAAGATAAAGTAGTGTACACGAAGAAGGTAATGGGGCGAAGCTGTGAGGGTTAACAGACTGGTGTTTGGAGGATGGCGAGATGCCTCAGCCAGGTTTTGCTCTGGCCGTTGCTCAGACTCTTTAACCGGCACTTTCCCATTGGCGCTCGTTGCCGGCTTTTTGCCGAAAAATCGAACATCCTCCCCTTGACATCCTGGCAACAGCCTGTTGTCGCACGCCATATGGTCAACAAGGCCAGTTGTGCAACCATCTTCCACACCATCTTCCTCTTCTTCCCTGCGCAGGTGTCTGGGCAATAGAGTCTAAAAATTGGACAACCATTTTTACAGGGCGGCCGATGGCACGTGATGAAAGCCCGCAATGAAGAATGTACAGCACCATGCGCCAAAAAGAGGGCGGAGAGGGGTCAGCAGCCACAACCACCGCCCTCATCGTGGCTCTCGTCGGTCAGACCGCCTCCCCTCGGCCGCTTGACGCCGGCCTGTGCCGCGCTGTTGTGGCGTGGGCCCAGCTTGACCCCGTGCGTCTGAGCGCAAAGAGCGCCGGCAAACAGAAGCGTGAGCAGAAGGAGCCACAAAGGTCAAGGCAAGAAAGATGCTACTCGCTGCAGCTCGCTGCGGCTACGCGACGCCAAAAAGAACAACAGCAAGCAAAGGCAGCTTCTGCGCACCTCGTCGGGTATGATAACGCCCTGGTTAATTCTGTCGATGATTACTTTGGCTGAACTGAAGAAGGCTGCCTCCACGTTAGCGGCAGTCTGTTGATGTGACATCAGCCAGGTATTGTAAGTGGCTCTGCATGAGCGCACGCAAAGACACAATGAAAGTATGAGCACCTTGGCGGATGTCTCCAGGAAATGAAGGCCATGCGCAGCAGCAAACTTCTCGCCCTCCTCGCGCGAGACTTGGCGCTTGCTTTCAAGGTCGTTCTTGTTGCCGCACAGGAGGATCACCATGCTGGAGGACGAGTATTGTCGCGCCTCCTCGAGCCACACCGCCAGGTGATCAAACGTTTCTGAGATCGATCGATCCATCGATTCGCGACATGAGAGGCGTGACCGCAAGTGCAAGAGCGCCTAAAGAAAGAGCGAGAGGGTTCGGAGGGCACCTCGGCGCGTGATATCGTAGACAAGCAGGGCTCCGGTGGCTCCCCGATAGTAGCTGCGCGTGATGCTTCGGAAACTCTCTACGAGGGAGGTACGTGGGTTCAGGGCGGTGAAAGGCACCATAAGCAGCGCACGAACGTACCCTGCCCGGCAGTGTCCCTACGTGGTCCGCCAGAGACAACGAGCAGCGTGAGGTGAGCTTTACGTCGTTCATAATAATCTGAAGCGGCAAGACGGAGAGGCAAGTGTACCAGATTTGTAGCTTGATGTCCTCACCCGCGATGTTGGCAATTCTGGACTATGTGGGAAGACTTATGAGCCACAAGTCATAGGTGTCGTCCCAGAGGGAACGCGTACCCCAAACTCGACGCCGATCGTCTGCGTTTACACGATGAGCGATTTTTACAAACGTGTGCAGAGACGACGTCGGCAACGTACCACGTTGTGCACATCTTGGAAGCGCTTGTCGATAAACTGCAGCAGTAGACAAGACTTGCCCACGCTCGAATCTAGACCAAGATCTTGATGAGCGAGCGTACAAATCCGGTTGGGAACAGAAAGAAACAACGTGCCACCGATGATGATGTACTTGAACAGATAAGAGTAGGACATACTGCGGCCAGATGAAGGCGAATGGTGAAGTGGGCGCACCGGCAGCAGAAGCTCGCCGCGTCGGTCAAGTCCGTCGATGTCGGGGCAATGAAATTCCTTCCAGTAAGCCTAAGGAACTTGAACCAGGCGAAAAGAAAACAACGAGGAAAACGATTGTAGGGCTGTATCTTTTTATGGTTACCGGTTGGGTTGCGGGGAGCTTGTGACGCGACCAAGCTCTCCTCCTCGCGCTCATGTTTTCTCCCAAGGAGGAGGGCGAGCCGGGCAGTAGGGAATTGAGCCAGCTCCTGCGCCGCCGTTATGGGCCGTTTGTACAAAATGCAGAAGAAATGGACCGCCTTCTTCAGCTGCTCACCGACGTTGGCCTCCACACGTAAGAACGTCCTCCCCCTTTGCAGCTCTTGTTCCTCCTTTTGTCTTTATTTTCTATGCTTTTTTGATCCCATGGCACCGCGTATTATCCCATGAAATTGTTATTTTTAATATTATTTTGGCTTTTGTCTCAGCATGACAGACGTGGCCGCACGTCTGCGCAAGAACGCGCTCTACGCGCTATCGCCGCCGGTCCCGATGGCCGTGCTCACCCTCCTGCACGAGGCCTACGGCCAGCAGGTCATGCGCTCGCCCGTCTACGGTGCGTCACGCCCGGTAAGAAAGTGCAAACACACAGTGCTCACGCACCGCGGCCAGGCGAGGTGTCGGGCCGGTTCACCGACCAGCCGCACCCGGTGTGGACCGCCTCCAAGCGGCTGCTGGCGGACGTCTTTTTCTTCTTCGAGTACATGTATGAGGACGGCGACGGACGAGACACGCCCTGGCCCCAACTCACACGACTGGTGCGCCCCTCCCCCCAAGGCGCCGGGCATGATGATGAGGATGATGCTGGTGCTGATGCTGATCTCCCTTCACGCACACATAACCAGAATCGGGCCAGCTTCCGGCACAGCAACAACCCGCGGCTGCCCGCGCAGGACAAGAAGGACTATTACGGCCGCATCGCCATCCGGGATAACCACGAGTACGTGGGCGGCCCCTGTGGCGTCGATGTCAGCATCCTGCTCGGAACTGACCCGCCCACGCTGTGTCGTGTTGTGTCATGTGCGGTGCTCAGCATCGTGCGTGTGGAAATCCTTCGGGTACGATCTTAATTCAAAATGTATTGAAAATAAGTTTAGATTAATGTATTATTTAACCGGGAACACACGACAGACGGCCAAGATGGACAAGACGATGGGGACCAAGGACGAGATGATCCGCAAGACGTCGTCGCGCTTGACCCAGTCGCAGGCCCACTTTGTGAAGCGCAACATCTTCGAAGAGGAGATCAAGGAGCTCCGGTGCCGCGCCGCCTTCCTGCTGCTTTGGGCCCACCTTCAGCGCTTGGCCCAGCATGCTGACGTCAGCAATCACACGCACGTGTGCAGGAGAAAGTACGAAGAGGGCGTGCTCAACTCGCAGGGCGTCGCGCTCGAGCCCGGCCGCGAGTACCGCCCGCCCAGCAGCAGCGACTCGGAGCCCGACGAGCTCGAACAGGAGGCCGAGACGGGCGAGCTGTACCACGCGCGCGAGATGCCGGTCACGGTCGAGCGCCAGCGGAGCCTCACGTCCCTGCAGCAGCTCGTCAACGACAAGAAGAAGCACAAGGAAGAGGAGGAAAAAGAGGAGGAAAAAGAGGAGGAAAAAGAGGAGGAAGAGAATGAAAACGAAAACGAAAACGAAAACGAAGGCGATGAAGACGAGGACGAAGAGGAGAAGGGGAAGACGAGGACGAAGAGTGGTGGTAAGGACGCAGAGGGGAAGCGGCGGAACCACCTCAAGAAGGTCGCGCGATCGCTGCCTTCACGGCGCATGCGCTCGCTCGTCTCTGGCGGCGACAGCCCGCTGGCGTCGGCCGTGTCGGCCCCGTCAGACGCTCTGCCTCCTTCATCATCATCTTCATCACCATCGTCCTCCCCTTCGTCATCCTCTTCATCATCATCGTCATCATCGTCGGGGCTGGCGGGCCCGCACAACCGAGAGGCGCGCATGACCCGGCGAAGGACGCGGTCCAAGTCGTTGGACCTGGTCCTGCGCCACATCGCGCACCTCAGGTCGTCGACGCCCTCGGGAGGCGGAGAACCCGAGGAGTCCGCCGCCGGTAGCAGCAGCAACAGCAGCAGCAGCCTGATGGCCGCCGTCGACCAGATGCTCGCCAGCCACGACAAGCACGCGCAGCACCACGCCGCCGCGCACGGCAAGAAGAGCAGGCGGGCGGATCACCACAGAGACAAAGACACCAACAACAACGACAACAACAAAGACAACAACGGCAATCACCACAGCGGCGGCCATGACCAACGTAGGCTGCCGGCCGGCGAGACGCCCATCAACAGGGCGTGCTCGGCCTATTCGTTTTCGATCATCGGCGTGCAGGAGCGGACCTTGACCGTCCAGCCCGAGCTCGACGATGAGTGCGTGTGTCCCTTGGCACAGTTGGCCATCATCATCGCCAGCACCACCGAGGTCTCTCTGATTCGTGGTGCCATTGGTGGGTCAATGCGCGCAGAGAGCTGGTCGTGCGGTTCTTTGGGATGAAGGACAATGACCACATGCTCAAGGTCGCCGCCAATCTCAGCAGAGGTGCGCCGCTGCTCGAGAGAGAGAGAGAGAAAGGGAGGACGGATGGGGAAAGGAACCGGCTTGACACGCACCCAAACCAAACAACCAAACAAACACGCAACAAAACACAACAGCGGAGATGGAGGTCGGGCCGTGGGAGGCGACGGACTTCAAAAAGGGCAGCAAGCTGCTGGGCCTGGCCAAGGGCCTCACGCCAACCATGCACGGCATGAAGGTCCACGCCGGCTTCTGGCACATGTACAAGGTGAGCAGCCTTTTGCGCCTTTTCTGCGTCGTGGACGTTCTGAACGTTCAACCTTGATGACTTCTTTTGCAGAACATCAACAAGGGCTGCTGGAAGCAGCACGGGTGCGACCTCGTGGAGCGCATCGTGCAGCGACTGGGCGCGTCGGCCGTGAACCCGGCCAAGCGGATCGTGTTCACCGGCCACAGCATGGGCGCCGCGCTGGCGGCCATGGCGGCCTACCAGCTCATCCACCGATACCCGGATCTCGCCGGCCGGCTCTTCCTCATCCAGTTCGGCGCCCCGCGCTACGCGCGCAAGGACTTTGCCCGCTGGCTCAACCACGAGCTCAACGGACGCCTCCTCCAGTACATCCCTCCACTTCTTCCCTCTTCAAACACACACGGCGGTGACCAGATTGCGCGTTTTTACGTACCAGGATCCACATCGAGGGCGATCAGACCCCAAAGTCGCCGCCATCGCCGCCCTTTGTACGCCCGGCCCGCCCATCTCTGCTCCACCTCTCCTCCTCTTTGTCTGACGGTTGGCGGTGGTGCGTTGGCAACGCAGTTTGGGTGGTATGCGCCTGGGCCGGTGATCGAGATCACGAGCAAGCACCTCTACGCCAAGAGCGGCGGCCGGGACGAGCTCGGGCACGACCCGCACTTCCAGTACTGGACCGTCCTGCGTACCATCCTCGCCTACTCGTGACAAAAATTGGAAGAAAAAAAATGTTAACGTTTAATCAAGTCCAAAAATCGTACAAAAAGCCGGTGGCAGCGTCATGGGTTCATGTTCCTGTTGGTCCCACCAGGACCCAGCACATGAGCTGGCTCCGTGGTGGGACCGAGCAAGACGTAAATGATCACCATCAGATTTCGAAGTAACCCAACGACCAAGCACCGAGCCTTCGTCCTCGCTGTCGCCTTTTGGACGACCCGCCGGGACGTTCTGGTGTGCTTGTGGGATTGGACCAGAATAAAATCTTATTATTTTGTAGTAACAGAACATGGACGTGGGAGGAATAAATAAATGCAAGAGACTGGTAGCGCAGTCAGGAACAGAAGGCGGGAGGAGGGAGACATTGGGGGTCAAAAACACACAAGTATTTCACAAGTTGATTGTTTGCTCGGGCGTTGATGAAACGGTTCGATGGTTCGCGCGCGCGAGTCCGTTCGTTGTCTGTTATTTGGAGGAGCCGCCCTGGATGCCAGCCACCAGCCAGTCGAGCGCGTCATACAGACCTGTCGCCACAACACGAACGCACATCTCAACATACGGCATCCAGGCCTGCCCCGAGCAACGCGCGCGGCGGCAAGTGGGGGCGTCGCCCGACCTTCACCCGTGGTAGCACAGGTGGGCTCGATGTGCCACTTCTTGTTGAGGGACGTCAGCTCCAGCGCCTCGGCAATCTCCTCTTTGGACAGGGCCTTGGGCATGTCTGGACACACACACCATACGACGAGTTGCGCCACCAGCCCGCCACCGCCGTCGTGAACATCTCCTCGCGCGCACGTGCATGTGATTGTGCGCCTGGAACATGTGGTATGCACCTTGCTTGTTCGCCAATACGAGCACGAGTGTGTTCTCGAGGGAATCCTCCTTCATTATTCGGTGCAGCTCGTCCCGTGCCTCCGGCAGTCGGTCATGGTCGGTACTATCAATCACGAAAATCACGCCCTGTGCCGTCGTCGACGTTCCGTTTCAGCCACCAGAGGCCCAAAGAGGGGAGGGGGAGGCCCAAAGAGAGGAGCACCTGCGAGTTTTGGCAGTAATGGTGCCACAGCCGTCGGAACTGCGTATGTGTGTGTACAAAGAGGAAGGTGCTCGGTTCAATGAGTTGGTGTACAACGCTGCAGCCAAGCAAAGGGCGAATCAAGCAGGCACGCGCAAAGAAAGGACATGAATAAGCGGACCTTGGCCTGACCGCCGGCGTCCCAGCAATCGAATCGCAGATTTTTGTACTTGACCGTCTCCACATTGAAACCTGAAGCCGATGCATAAGCCGGGCAAGTCACAATAGCGCTAAATTGGAAAAAGCGTACCAATGGTTGGTATTGTTTGTACAAACTCGCCAAGCTTAAGCTTGTAAAGTACGGTCGTCTTACCCGCCGCATCCAGACCTTTGCCGTATAAATCATTAGAAATGGAAAGCAAAATTGAAAAGCCATTTACTGGAAGACAGATACCCAGCATAAGCAAACGGACGGGCTTCTTGCCCAACTTGGAAAACAGTTTGCCGAAAGCGCTTCCCATTTCCCCCCTGCCCTTTCTTCTTGCCTAAGTTGCAATCGAGTCGATTTACCCCGACTTTCTAATTTTTCCTAGATTTTATTTTATGCATGTTATTTTGTCGACTTAGGCCGCAACTGTTCTTTGTTCTTGTTTGGTGAAGACGCGTCCCTTGGCGAAGATGAGGCAATTCTCTTTGTTGTTAGTGGTGATCTTAATCTCAGTCAGCGTTAGCTTCCACAGCGCCAACGCAGCGAATCCATCGGGAGCTGTCTTCGCCCCAAGTGGATTTACCGTGCTCACATCCTCCTCCGGAGTCTGGGCGTTCACGAACCGCTCCGCTCTACAGAGCTTTAAGCCTCAGCAAGTGTTGCCTCTTCCTTTTTCAAAGCCTGTGGCTGGTGCTGCGGGAGATTCTCTGGTTGGAGGCTTCCTGGTGGCCGCATGGAACGATGTGGCCCTTGCGAAAGCCCGTAACGCCACGCTCGAATTTGAAACCATTCATTCGTGGAACGCTAGCTTCATGCTAAATGACATTGTGTTTTTGTCCCAATCTAAGGTACCCATCTCAGTTTAATAATCAACTGCAGCAACGTTAACCTTTGTGAAGGTGGTGTCAGGCGTTGGCATGGCCTATGGCACCAAAGTTGCCTTCTTCCGTTCCCGGGATGCTGGCGCCAACTGGACTATGCAGATCATGAGCGATGACGCGGTTGCCCCTCAACCGGGCTCCATCGCCTTCGCGAACGAGGTTAATGGCATCGCCTGTATGAACCTCGCTCACTACCGTTGTGGAAGGCCAGTCTAACTCGCGCTTGCTGGGGCAACAGGCTTGGGTGGACAGCTATTCCGAACACAAGACGGTGGCGCTTCTTGGAAGTCATCGTTCCGATCAGAGATGCAGTACTTTACGAAGGTGGCCATGCCCGTCACTCACAAGGCGTGGGCTTTTGGCATGAACAGCGCAACCAGTGCGGCTTTCGCCATGTTTTCCAACGACACGGGCAGCAACTGGACCATGTTTGAAAGCCTGCCTGCATTCAGCCCCTCCACGGCTCAAATCATGGGCTTCGTAAGCCTCGGCGAAGGCGTCTACGTGCTTGCTACCGACGGTGGCGAGATCTTCCGTTCCGATACAGAGGCGCGGACGTGGACAAGAGTTCTCCAACCACAGGGCAACTCTTCTTCTGGCGCTTACTGGGCCGGGCTTGCCTATTCACGGACATGGAACTCGCTCATGGCGGTGGGGCACACCTACCTGGCGGTTTCCACCAACAACGGCGTCAACTGGACGATGTCTTCCCCCCAGGACCCTCTTCTTGAGCAAGGAGCTACCTTCACCGCCGTCGTGGCAAGCCCAGTACACCCGTTGCGGTCCCCCTCACCGTCACCCAAGCCAAGAAAGCCAAGCTCCGACGATAATGCCGTGGGTGTTGCTCTCGGCGTCATTTTCGGTCTTGGTGGCAGCCTCCTGATCCTGGGCGTCCTGGCTTTCTTCCTCTACAAGCGTTTCTACGCGCCACGCATGGCCTACACCTCCATCGACTCGCAACTGTAACCCTGTCCAGTTTCGTTAACATAGAAAAAACATTCCGGCTGCCCGGACTCGAACCAGGAACCGATAGATAACTACCGAGGGTAATCACAGACTACAGTCTACCGCGCTACCAATTGCGCCACAGCCGGTTTTGTTACATTAGCCCAGATAATCTTGTGATGTTTGGTGTCAAATTAAAGTGTGCAACTCCGCCAGCTTGGAAGGGAGAAAAATCCGGTAGCGAGAGGGTGACACGTTGCTGTGGCCCAGGCAGTGGACGATTCGTCGTACATCCATCGGAGGAGCCCAGATTCATCAATAGTTCTTGTCGTGAAAACAGTGCTGATGGCTCGAGTCCTTCTGCTACGAGCCTTGTTGGTCGTGCTGGCCCTGGCCTGCTACGCCCATGCGTTCTATCTTCCGGGCGTTGCCCCCACCGAATACACCAAGGGCGAGCCCGTCGCCCTCTCGGTCAACCAGCTCACCTCAGTCCACACTCAGCTTCCCATGCGCTACTACAACCTCCCTTTCTGCGCGCCTGAAGTCATCGAAGATGACCGAGAAAACTTGGGCGAGCTTCTTCTCGGTGATCGCATTGAGAACTCTCCCTATCTTGTATGATGCAATTCTCTCGTATCCCATCTCTTGGTACAGAGGATCTTTCTGTCTCCCTTCTCATCCTTCCCTTTCCTTTATTCTTTATCCTAGTTACACGCCAGGGAGGACGTTTCGTGCGCCAAGGTGTGCGACGTCAAGACTTTGACCAAGGAGGAAGCCAATGCTTTCATCGAGGCGATCGAGCAGGAGTACCGCGTTCACTGGTATGGCTCCGCACGTACCCAGCAATCTGTTTTACCGGAAACTCACCTTGGATCCTTTTTTCCAATGCAGGATTGTGGATGGTCTCCCTGCTGCCACCAAGAAGATTATGACTGACCTTAACGGCATCACGCAGTACTCGTATGAGGCTGGCTTCCCCGTTGGTGAGACCGTTCTGGCTTCGGTACCTCGTCTCTCCTGTATCTACCGGTGTTTTGAAGCGACTTTGCACACAATCTCACATGCGTTCTTTTTTCCGGTGTTCATCTCTTGAATCATGATTTCTCTCAGGGCAAGCCTGCCACCATCTTGAACAATCATGTGGAACTCACGATCCTCTACCACGAGGAGCCCTCGGATTACAATGGTATCCGCGTCGTCGGCTTCGAGGTGCGCGCCCACAGCGTGGCTCACAACACCGACGGCTCGGATGGCGTCCCCACTGGAACCTGCCCGCCCACGGTACCGACTCAACCAGTTCTCTCTTTCTTTCTCGTCTCATTCACGACGCTGAGGCTGACCCTCTGAGTGTATTTTTTTGTTGTTGTGCTGCAGACCTCTACGCCTCCGCTGTTCCTGGAAAAGGACAAGGAAGGCCAGAAGGTGGTGTTCACCTACTCGGTCAAATGGGAGTCGTCGACGCACCGATGGGCGTCTCGCTGGGACTCGTACCTGCTGATGACGGACGATCAGATCCACTGGTTCTCGATCATCAACTCGCTCATGATTGTGCTCTTCCTTACGGGCATGGTGGCCATGATCATGATGCGCACCCTCCACGCCGACGTCCGTCGCTACCGCGAGATGGCCGAGAACGCCGAGGAGGCCCGTGAGGAGACTGGCTGGAAGCTCGTCCACGGCGACGTCTTCCGTGCGCCGTCGCACCCGATGCTGCTGGCCGTGTCCGTCGGCAACGGCGTGCAGGTGTTTGCCATGACAGTCGTGACGATGATCTTTGCCGTGCTCGGCTTCCTGTCGCCGGCCAACCGCGGCGCGCTGATGACCGCCATGGTGGTGCTGCTCGTGGTCATGGGCATCTGCTCGGGCTATTACTCGGCCCGCATCTACAAGATGTTCAAGGGCAAGAACCTCACCCGCAACACCCTCGCCACGGCGCTCCTCTACCCGTCGATCGTGTTCAGCATCTTCTTCCTCCTCAACGCCATCATCATGGGCCAGAAGACCTACGGTGCTGTTCCCTTCCTCACTCTCCTCGAGGTCCTCGGCCTGTGGCTCTGCGTCTCTGTCCCGCTGGCCTTCCTCGGCGCCTACTTTGGCTGGAAGAAGCCCGTCGACGAGCCGCCCGTCCGCGTCAACCAGATCCCCCGTCAGATCCCCGAGCAGGTCTGGTACATGAAGCCCGTCGTCTCCATCCTCATGGGCGGCATCCTCCCCTTCGGCGCCATCTTCATCGAGCTGTTCTTCATCCTGTCCTCCATTTGGCTCCACAAGTTCTACTACCTCTTCGGCTTCCTCTTCATCGTCTTTGTCATCCTGATCCTCACCTGCGCCGAGATCACCATCGTCATGTGCTACTTCCAGCTTTGCTCTGAGGTCCCCCCCCCCCTTCCCGTCACTCCCGCTCCGCGGAGGCCCATTGGCTGACCCTTGCGCGCGACGAACGACAGGATTACCGTTGGTGGTGGAGGGCCTTCCTCACGTCGGGCGCGTCGGCTCTCTACGTGTTCCTGTACTCGGTCTTCTACTTCTTCTCGCGTCTTCAGATCACCAAGTTCGTGTCGGCCATGCTCTACATGGGCTACACGGCCATTATGGCGCTCGAGTTTTTCCTCCTCACCGGTATCGTGCCTCTCCCTCACCTCGTGTGCATTCTGTTAGTACCGCTTTTTCCTAACGGTGAGTGCTCTTTTACCCCCCCCCCCTCTCTGCGTGCAGGCACGATTGGCTTCTTCGCGTGCTACTACTTTGTGAGACAGATCTACTCGATCAAGGTGGACTAGGACCTCCGGCGAAAGTAGATGTCGTCCGTTGTGGTGTTTATTGAGTGTGTCGTGTTGCGGTGCGGGGAGTCGACGCCGCAACCCCTTTCGCACTCACGAGGGAAGCAGCAAACCTTTTTGTTATCATAAATAGGGATTACAGCAACCACCAAGGGCATAAGTGAGGATGCCTACAAGCAGGTCGGCCTCGATTGCAAAAAGGCGCTTAGCAATGGGAGGGGTGCTTCTCAATAATTAACCAACGCTCGTGGCCTAATGGTAAGGCGTCCGCCTCCGGAGCGGAAGACTGTGGGTTCAAGTCCCACCGGGCGTGAAGCCTTTTGTTGCTTTTTTTTAATTTTAAGAGTACCCTGTCTTTGAGTTTGTTTATTGGCGCGTTGCCGCTACTGGAAACAAAGACTTCAAGGACCCGCGTTTGGCACGTGGTACCCTTCCTGGATAAACTTGTCTAAACCAATGAGTACAAAAAGCAAGTGAGCGGAGTGGGATTTGAACCCACGCATCCGAAGATAACAGTGCCTTAAACTGTCGCCTTAGACCGCTCGGCCATCCGCCCCTCGTTGCTGGTCTAGTCGTTTGGCATTTTAAAATACATTATTGCTTTCGTGGCTGTTCGATCATTCCATGGGTCGGGCGCGGGCGAGCACAGACGATGCCAGAGCTTAGTAAGCTTACCAAGCAACTGCTGGCCTGCGCCCTCTCGGCCACAACCTGTTTGCGCAGACGGAAGCTTCAGCCAACGCGGTCGATGTCGCCCCAGTCCGTCGGCTTCTGCAGCACATTGCCTGGAAAGCTCTAACGTCTATTTGGGTCGCTTAAAAATGCGGCATTCACTCGCACCAATGATTGTAGGGGGTAGCTCAACTGGTAGAGCGTCTGACTCCAGATCAGAAGGCTGCGTGTTCAAGTCACGTCGTCCTCACACTGTTTTAACTTACGTTTTGCGTTTGCGAGAAGAAGGGACAAATGAAGCAGCCCCAAGTAGACAAGTTGAGGGTTGAGTTACGTGTTATGTCGCGGCAATGGATACAAAAGCAAAAAAGCTAGGGCGCTGCCCGGAATCGAACCGGGGCCTCCTGCACCCGAAGCAGGAATTTTACCACTTAACTACAGCGCCCCGTTGAATGTCGCTTGTTTTGATGAAGGATTTGTAATCAACTTGTTAATTTAGCTCTAAGCAATAATCAAAAACAATCATATATAAAACAAATAAACAAATAATAATATTTGATTTTTTAAATCCATTTTTTTATTTTAGGGGAAAAATACAGCTTTGGTATATTTTTTTAGATTAAATTGTGTACAAAAATAATAATAATTGGCCTTCTGCACTTTTTATCACCAAATCCGCTGTGGTGTAGTCGGTAACATTTATGGTTCTCACCCATGCGCCCCGGGTTCGATTCCCGGCAGCGGAATATTTTTTGAGCGTCTTACTTGTTAGCAACAGAATATCTTTTTGAGCATCTTTCTGTTGGCTCTCTTTTTACAGAGCGGAGGAGTGGGAGGGCTTGCCAAAGAGGCGCAGACGCGAGATGCCGCCGCAGGGGTAGATCTTGAGGAGAACATGCGTAACACGGCCGTCAAACTCGGACTCGAAGGCGTGCTCCTTGTGCGCCTCCAGCGGCTTGGGCTTCACCACATTGACCCACTTGATGCCGCGCGTATGATAGTTGTCCTTGTTGAGGTCCGGCGCGTAGCAGGCCTCGAGCGAGAAGGCGATTGGGTGGTTGTGCTTGAAGTGGAGCGTGTCGATCCCGACCTGACTGAGCACGCAGGGCTGGCTCAGGCGGAAGAGGGTCCAGTTGTAGTCGCTCAGCACCGGGCCCTCGAGGTGGAGCACGCCATGGGGCGGCTGGCCGCGCATGCGGGCCGTCTCCCAGCCGTCGCCCATGTTGAGCGCGCGCGGGGTCTTGAGCATGTTGCTCGGCACGCTGTAGTGCGCGCTGCTGCTGGCCACCACGCGACCGCCGCCGCCGGGCGCGTCCACGCTCACGACGTCGACAAGGCCGTCGCCGCGGCCCCACGTGAACGACGAGGGCAGGGCCTCGCGCAGCTGCTTCTCTGTGACGGGCGCCGGCGGCGCCACGTCGAGCGCCGAGTTCTCGGGCGGCTGGAAGTGGGCCGGGAAGCCGGTCGTGGGCTGCAGCTTGCCGATCCACTCGTGGGCGACGAGGCGCGTCCACTCGGCGTTGGACATGTCGGCCACGCGGACGCCGGCCGGAGCGCGTGCGCCAAAGAGCTGGAGGCGCGCGATGCCGCCGTCGGGGAAGTTGTTGAGGCGGACGTGCAGGACGGGCACGGTCGTGGCGATGCTGGCAAAGTAGTTGCGCGCGTTGCCCCGGAGCAGCGAGGGCGGCACGAGGGTGACCCACTTCTCCAGCTGCCGCTTGTTGCGCTCGACCACGACGAGGCCCTCGACCGACGCGCCCGGCGCGTAGTTGCCGTCAAAGTG
>NAVB01001468.1:0-10645 GCA_002179805.1 Acanthamoeba lenticulata | reverse complement strand
GTCGGCGTAGTAGGGCGCGAGGTCGCCCGTGGCCTTGGGGTCGAGCCCGCCGGCGTAGCCCGTGTGCGTGTTGAGGTCCACCACCCAGCCGAGCGACGACAAGAAGTCAAAGTAGTCCTGCGAGCCCCGCTCGTTGTCAAAGATCTGCTGCATCGACATGCCGCCCTGCGTCACGTAGATCACGCCGATCTGCAGGCACTCGCGCCTGTCGCGCGCCATCATCACCATCATTGTTGCCATCAACATCATTATTAGAGGGTAGAGAGGGAAGGAAGCGGGTACTCGGCCGTTGCGTCGATGTTTTTGAAGTTTTGGAGGAAATTGAAGGGCTTCGACGGGTCCGACTGCAGCAGCGCGAACGACCCGCGGTTCTCCAGCGACAGCAGCCCAACTGCACCGACGATGAAGTCGATGATGAGGAAGATGATGATGATGAGGAGGAAAGGTCAACTGGAAGCCATGGGGTCACGAAGAAGGAAGAGGAAGAGGTGGGCACCGTGGGCGAGGAGGAGACGAGAGGCGGTGGTATCGCTCTCGACGTCCTGGGGCGGGAGGAGCGGCCGGCGGACGGTGGTGTCCCGGTAGCCAAAGGCCGTCTTGCGGAGGTGGGTCGCCTCGGACTGGACGCGCTGCTGCGCGAGCTGCCAGATGCCCTCCTGCTTCTTGCGCTCCTCGTCCGTCAGGAACGCCATCAACTCGTCCAGATACTCCACCGCGCTGTCCCACGTCGACAACAAGAGCATCATCAACATCAACATCATGAACATGAGCTTCTTCCTCTTCCTTTTCTAGAGAAGGGGGAGAAGCGTACTCGGGCGGGGGAAGGGCGGCCAGGGGGTCCTTCTCAGGGGGCTTGACGCCGGGCTCGGAGATGTGGTCCGGCAGGCACGGGAAGTAGTTCAGGTGCGCGTCCCACACGAACTTGCCCACTTGGTCTGTTTTTGTTTTAATAATAATATTATTTTGATAATTTTGATTTAATGTTTGTTGGAAGGCGCGTAAGAAGAATTCAACGCATGCGAGCAGGCCAAAGGGGGAGGGACGAACCGCGAAGGACAATGGTGACGGCGATACGGCCGTAGGAACGGGGCTCGCGGATGACGGAGATGAGGGTCTTGTTGAAGAGGAAGCAGGTGATGTTCTTCGACGTCAGCTTGCGGTGGGTCAACAGATCCGCCTCTGCGCGTTGTGTCCCCCGCGTCAGGCTCCAGCCACGCGTAAAAGAACGAAAACGAAAGCGAAAATAAAAAAATAGGAAAAAACAAGTACCGGAGGGGAGGGAGGAGATGTTGGAGGGCCCGATGGGCGCCGGGAACTGGCCGTGCTGGTTGATGATGCTCCACAGCATGTTGGAGGCGGCCTCCTTGATCTTGTATGTTGGCGGGTGGTAGTTCTTGACGTCGCTCCGGCACTGCAACGCCAACCGGAATGCGATCAGGCCACCGCCGGACCACCAACAGGAGAACAGAAGAAGAGGAGAGGGGGGGAGAGAAAGATGAAGAGGTGGAGCACCTTCTCGATGATGGAGAGGACGCTCTTGAAGAGGCCCGCATTCCTCAAAATCCAATCGCCGGTCATGATCCACGTTTGCATGCAAACCAGGCACTACGTGGGCGCCCACGCCAATAATAACAACAACGAGTAAGAGGGAAAGAGTTTAGTTGCGCCGATTCACAGGAGGCAAGAGAGAAGACGGAGGAGGAGGAGGAGGAGGAGAAGGACGGGCGAGCTCCGTACCTTGATGATGAGCTCCTCAAGCGGCGGGTCGTGCGGGGCGCACTGAAGCGAGCATCGGACTTCAAAGAACTTGCACAGGGTGGTCACCAGCAGGATGCCGCAGTGGTTCGACGAGTTGGAGAACGAGCCTGTGTTTTTTGTATGTTTTGTTTTTGTTAATTTTGTTGAGAATTAATACTCAAAACGAAAAAAATTCAAAATTGAAGAATAAAAAAAGAAATCCAAGGCCAAGTACCGAGAGTAAGGCGCTGCTTGCCAGCGGGAAGGGCGCGCGGGCGAGTGGTGGGGACTTCGCTGTCGGAGCCGGGGTCCTCGACGAGGAACTGGTGGAGGCAGGAGAGGTCGTTGAGGATCTGGAAGCACGTGAGCATGACCTCGTCGGTCCAGCCCGGGTGGCCCACGGTGACGATCCGCTGGAGGATGGCGCGGATGAGCTCGTCGCAGAAGGTCGTGTTGTATTCGATGCTCGCGTTGGCGTAGACCGACGCCGTCCACAGGATGGCCTGCAGGTTGTCCGGGTCCTGCTCCACTTGGAGTCCGCCCAGCAGGATCGCGTTCAACGGCACGATCATCTGAACAACACCACCGCCGCCCACAACGGTCCCGCCTCGTCAGTTCGCGACGACACAACGAGATGATGGTGAAGACGACGATGATGATGAAGGTAGTGACAGACCTCCTTGTAGGTCTTGACGAGCGGCTTCTTGGTGATGGAGGTGTTGTTGCGCGAGAAGACGAGGCGCCCAAAGTGCTCGGGAAAGCACGTGAAGCAGCTGAGGATGCGGATGCACGCGTTGCGCAGAATCGTGTTGTTGCCGGACTCGGGCAGGATGCGCCCGATGGCGTGGATGAAGGTCGGGATCAGCACGTGCGACCCCGGGAACTCGGACTGGAACAGGTTGACCGTCGAGTGCAGGATCACCGTCGAAACCAGCAGCGGGTGCTCCGTCGACAGCGCCTTCTCCATGCCTCTGCGCGCGTTTTGGTCATCAGCCCAAACGACGACAACTACGATGAAGATGATGATGACGACGATGATGAGAGACAGCGGGAGGCGGTACCGATAGAAGTAGGCCAGGTAGAGCGGGTTGTACTTGGTACGGCTCCGCTGGCTCAGGATGGTGAGCGCGGCCTTGAGCGCGGCCGACTTGCCCTTCTCGAACCCGTCGCGGTAGTTGTTGATGGCCTCAAAGATGAAGGCGCCCACGATGTGCAGAATCGTGTTGCCATCAGGCGGCAGCAGCTTCGACTGCACGCAGGCGCGCGGTCATCAAAGTGAGCCAAGGCCGAGCCGAGCTGGGCTCGAAAGAGGTGGGCGAGGAGTCATCACAAGGGTAGGGACAAACCTCGGGGTCGAGATCACGCGCGTCGACCTGGAGGAGCTGATTGGCCACTTGTCCGATGCCTTCGATGGCCACCAGGTAATTGGCCGGAGTCGGGATGGTCTCCAGATCGCCCAGCAGGCCTGTCCCAACAACAACCCGAGTCAGTCAGTGACCCGCGGGAGAGCACAAGAACGTTTCTTCTCCGAGAAGGAGGCCCGGCGTACGGAGCATGCGCTGCCAGGCATAGACGACGTAGTGGTCGGGCGAGTCGTTGATCTCGATCACGTCGCTCTCTCTGGATTGGTGCCATCATAACGACGAAAAGTTCACCACAAACCCAAAATCAGTCCGTCAGCGCTCAAGCGCTGAGCTGTGGCGCTGGGTGAGCTGTTCACGTACATGGCGATGACCACGTTCTTCGTGCCGACTGTCGAGCCATACATGATGCGGATGATGCGATTGGTGAGGCCCAGCACGACCGCATTCCACTGCCTGTATGTGTCCATGACGTTCATCAATACGCGGTCGTCAGTGCCTCCATCGTCGTTGCGGCCGTCTTGGCCAGCGGCAAGCTGAGCCGAGAGGGCCGACGGACCTGATGGTGGGCATGCGATGGCGCCAGTGCCAGATGAGGTCCTTGAGGTTGTCCCACATGACCCCGATCATGCCGGAGCGTAGCCACAGGCTGAACAGCACCTGAGAAGATGGCCAACCCGAAACACAGCCGTGTTGTGAGGACGTGCTGCAAGCGCGGCATGGCGCGGACGGTTGGGTTTACCTTGAGGAGCGACGGGCACAGGCGCTCGGCGAGGTGGTCGCCGCCCTTGGGAAGGCCCAGGAGCGAGTCGGTGATGCCGAGGACGACCTTGAGCAGGTGCTCCCAGGTGTCCTCTTTGAGCGGCACCTCGCTGCCCACGTTGGCGTAGATCTCGAGCACGGCCTCACACAGGCGCACGTGGTGGTTGAGCAGCGTCTCGCCGCTGGCGTCACGGCTCTCCTCCTCGCCGGCTTGCGGTTGGAACAGCAGCGAGAAGTGGTTGAACATTTGCTGTCATACGATGCCGAGGTGCAGGTGAGTCTGTTGTAGACGCCCGACAAGGCACGAGGGGACGAGAGGCTGCACCTTGAAGAAGAACTGGTGGACCTCAAAGTCGTCCTTGATGGGTGGCGGGATGAGGCGTTCGTCGTCGCCCAGAAGCCACCGACGGTAGAGCTCGGTCGCGCCGGCGATGATATCGATCGTCTCGGCCTTGATAGGCAGGCCGAACGACTGGCCGACGATCTCCATGATGACCCGCACGTGGTTCGGGCTCTTCAGGATGGCGCCTGGCAGCGGCGAGGTGCCGACCAGCACTCGCACGATCTGTAAAAGTTGCGGGGGGGGGGAGGAGGAAGTGAGATTTAAATGCAAACGAAAAATAGAGGAGGGCGAGGCAGTGATTGTGCATACCTCCTCGGCCAGCACCCTCCTGGTCTGCTCAGGAAACTCCATAAACACCCTCGACTCTGATGAAGAATAACTTGTTAAGAGTAATAATTTCAATTGCATTAATCTTCGCTTGTGCAACGTACCCTCATTGCTCTCGAGGAAGCCCAACTGCGAGGCTATAAACTCCAAAAACATCTTCCGACCACGTCGTCGGGCTCAGCCCGTGCAGAGAGTTTGTAAGTAGCCTGCGCTTCTGAAGCTGTGGATGTGTTGGCTTTTGTCTTCCTCAACCAAAATGAAAAGGAATTAATTTACCGCCACCTTAAATGGCCGATCTTTCTTCGTCTGCTGCATGGACCTAGTACGAGGCACGCATTACTCGTCCTTGGGCCACAGACAAAGAACGAAAAACGAAGAGCAAGCACGTCTCGGTTAGATGCTTCGTTTTGCATTGCTTGTCTTGGCGCTCCTTAGCCTCTTGGCGCTTGTCTCTGCGCACGATACACATTGTAGGAGCTCCGAGCATCTGGTCCTTTCTGGCGTTACCAGACCTGGGCCCTTTGGCGGAGAACACCAGCTGGCCAGAGCCCTCGCGGTCAACCAGCTCCTCAAGGTCATCATCGCCCGGCTCGAGCAGGCAGGCGTGTGCTACTTCGCTATCGGCCACACGCTCGAGGGTGTCCTGAAACACGAGGCCTTGCTACCCTACCACGCTCACGTCGTTGACCTGGCGATCGAATCGTCCAGCATTCTCTTGGCCCAAAGGGTTCGGCCTGGTCCTAGCTCCTTGAGCCGTTTCATTGTTGCCTGACCTATATTACCAGGCGCTCCTGACGGCACTGGATGGACATGACGACTATTTGCTTGTTCAAAGGCCAGATGACCTTGCCCTCAAGGTGTCTGTCCTCATTGAAGGCAAAGTCTCCGGTCATGTGAACCTTTTCGTGTACACCCACACGAATGGAAAGCTTATTCATCCTTGGCAAACTCACCAGCCTGACTACACCAGCGTCTTTCCCACGAAGTTGGTAGGTTCCATCTTCATTACTTCCTGCGCAGGACTGAATAGTATGTGTACACGCGTAGGCGCCCTTCCGCGGAGGTTTCATTCGTGTCCCAGCCGACGCCAAGGCGTTCTTTCACAACCACGCCAAGACATTCTCCTGGGCCCAGATGGCTTGGCTCTCCTCGACCGCAAACAGTCACCCCTCTGGTGCGAGCACATCTTCAACAAGACTTCGCCATGCAGATGCAGAAGCTGACTTTGGGTCCATAACCTCAGCTGAGTTTCCGCTTGTGAGCGTGATCATTCCTACCTTCGAGCGGCCGCAGTTCCTGGCCAAAGCCATCGAGCTGGTGTGGAGGCAGGACTACCCCAACCTGGAGATCGTCATTGTTGACGACGGGCGCACTTCCCAGTCCCACAACCCCTTGATTGCTGCTGCTTTGGCCGCTCCGGGCGTGCGCTACGTGCACCTGGACCAGCGCCATTCGATCGGCGCCAAGCGCAACATCGCAGTCGAGCTGACTCGAGGCGAGATCGTGGTACACTGGGATGACGACGATTACTTCCGAGAGCACCGCATCTCTGCTCAGGTGGCGCCCATTCTGCGTGGTGACGTGGACATGACAGTGCTCGAGCACCACTACTACCTGGTCCTGTCCACCCAGACCTTCTACACAGTGCGTCGCCCCTCGACCTGGGGCCCGCATTTCGGGACCTTCGTCTATCGCCGTTCGCTGTTCGCTGAGGCTGGCCTGCGCTACCCTGACAACTCGATGGCCGAGGACTACGCCTTTGCCGAGTTTGCGCTCGATCGTGGAGCCACCATCCAAGTGCTGAGCAACGAGGACGGCAAGCATGTCTACGTGCGCCATCACAACACGTGGAAGTTTGACCTGGCCGACTTTGGCGACGACGCCATCAACCGCGTCGACCGCCCTACCTTCGTCGCCGACAACGACTGGGCCCATCTGTCCACTGTCTACTCAGCACCAGTTGACGAGCCTGCGCCCAACTCGTGGTCCTCCGAGCAAGTGCACTGGGGCCGCCCTGAGCTGCGTCCCTCCTGGGCTGACAATCCATCGCCCGCCTATGGCCCAGTCTATGGCTCGCCGGTTGCCGATTCACAGGCCAACCCACCGTCTTGGCCTTCTGCCCCTGACGCGACCAAGCCGCCCTTGGAGTCTCCGACAGATTCGAAGCCGCCGTCCTTCTGGGCCTGGCTGAAATCATGGTGGACCTCCTTGTGGTCCTGGTGGACTTCCATCGTGCACAAGCTGTCGACATTGACGACAAGCCCCTCCATCATCACCGCAGCCTGAGCTCTTTTTTAATCATTAAACTGGCGGAGTTGCAGCAGCATCCCGTCACTGTGGTGCACAACAGCTCTCCCTTTAGCGACAAGGTCAAGGACTCTAAAGTTTAGCTCGTGAGAGTCGCACCTAATCCCATAGTCACCCAGGTAAACGCCATTCTGGAGGCGTTTGCCCATCATGTCGATGCAGAGCCTGTAGTTTCCTTCGGGAAGACCTGTCTCGAGTGTGAGCCACTTCTCAAACAAGAAGAGGGTCGCTGGCCGCGAGCTCACCTTCGGTGCGAAGGATGGCTATGATGTCCTCCACAGTATCAAAGCGTGTCACCCGAACCAAGTGCATCTTGTAGGTGTGTGTGATACGCAGTCGAAATACTGCAAGCTTATGAGCTCAGTGTGCGACAGCCTGATGGGCCACTTAGCAGGTACGTTTGCTTCGTTCTCGAAAGTAGGATTTCCATGCTCCTGGGCGCTCATGGACTGGATGTATCTTGCTCCAGCGTTGGTGGCACCATGCCTTCCTGTTTTTGTGGTTGCGCGTTAGGGAGAGTGGAGGGCGCTGCGCAGCGGTACCAGAGCAGGTTGTCGTCGGCAAGATGGTGCCAGCTGGAGCAAACCAAGTGCAAGTTGCCTGAATCGCGTGGTGACACCATGGCAAAAATATTGAGTAGGCACTCAGTGGGGAGCATGTGCAAGCCTTCCTCCCCATTCATCTTCAACCTCTCGCTCTTCCGTCATGTGTTTTTTTCTATTTATTTTCTATTTTTATATGTTTGCTGAAACATCTTCCCTGGAAGAAAAATGCTAGGAACCGATTGGCTGTGCTTTAAAAAAACAGATAAATAAAAAAAGCATGTGTGGAAACGGTGCTGCTCGTCACTGGGCTGGGAGCGGAGGGTGTGTGTGTATTCACCTTGGAGTCCAATCCGCATAGTAACGCAGCTTGTAGTCCGCAGTCGTCCACGGTTTTATGTAGATTACTATATCTATACCGTGCCCCATATGTTCTTTAGGAGATGAGATATGTCTCATTTAAGGCTTCTGCTTCTTGTGAACGGTGATCACACAGCGCTCAACTTTGCACAAGCTCCAGAAGCGGCAGTTTTCCTTTTTGGTAATGGTGTGTTTTGCGTGCATGTCGGCAGGAACATTTGGCGCCAACGTGACGCACGCGCACAAGATTTTTTTGGCATTTTGTGTATGATCGACCCCTAGCTGTGGGCCTAATTCAAAGATGGAAGCCGCCGAGACACAATCGCTCATTTCAGCGTTAAATACTCTTTCTATTGACCAAGGTGACACCTCCGTTGTGGTGGAAGCTATGTCTGAGTCCATCAACGATACGGTTGTTGGTCTCGGGGAAGTACCCACCGTTGAGAGTGTGTTGGAGGAGAAAATGCCAGTTGAAGACGACGCCCCCTTACCCGCTTTGCGAGAGGAGAGCACGGACCGAGCGCGCTTTATGATTCGCCATATCCACGGTACTCACCGCTGTTGCCAACAATGAAACGCGGTTTCTGGCCTCACTCTGCATGTGTTGTTGCCGTCCTAGTGAGCGAGGTAGACACGGTCTTCACCAACGCGCAAGAGGCCGGTCGGGAGGTGACCTTGGAGGACTTCCTTGCGATCGACCCAGAGGAGGTCCTGTGGGAGGCCAAGCACAAGAAAACCCTTCAACTCATTCACTTGTGCGAGCATCGCTTCCCCCCTTTGTGTCACGAGCCTTGATCTTGACAGTCCTTGGAACGACTGCTGCAGCTTCAATCAGCCGGCGTCGGTCGAGGCGCTCTGCAACTGCTTGCGAAACGAGGACGAACCGTTCCGGCTGTGTGACATGCTCGAGCGGCGGCGACTGAGCCCGAGCGCCGAGGAGCAAGCGGCAATTGACCGTCGCATCCGGGGCGTGCACATCAGCGGCGAGCTGCTGGCGGCCGAGGCGCAGCAGGGCGGTTTCTTTGACGAGGAGAACCTTCAGCATATCTTCTCGTTCCTCTTTTCCTTTGTCTTCACGCAGGTGCGGACCTCCACCCCCGTGCAGTTTTGTGTCGCTCTCGGGTTAACCAACGACCGGCCAACAAACCCAACAATCTCTGTACAGGAGTGCGAAAGTGTTTTGCCTCCTCAAGTGTGCACCATCATCGAGCGGTTCATCGCGCTGGCGCCCAACAAGGTCATCGACTACCTGCTCACGCGGGACTCGTGCCACTTTGTGGACTGCGTCGTTGACCGACTGCACCAGGCACGCCGTCGCACACGCGATTGTCATAATTGTCGTTGCGCCACTGCCTATTGCTGTTTGTTGGTGCTGAGATGCAATCCACGCCGCGCCTGCGCAGGACCAGATGGTGAGCTTCTTGCGCTCGTTCGTTTGGCTGCTCAGCCCCTACTCGGCCAGATCCAAGGAAGAGCCCTCGGAGCCGCGCATCATGGCGGCCGACACCTTCCACCACGCACGCCGTCCCTTTCCCTCTTTCTTTGTTGCACCGACGCATGTCGGCTGACTTGCTCGACGCTGCAGTGGCTGGAGACCGGGCGATTCGTGGTCAAAGTGCTGGACGCTCTAGTTGAGCGCGCCTCGTCTGGGGTTCGTTGCATCATCACCATCACGTTGTGTGTGTGCACGCATGAGTAGAGGGGGGAAGACCTGCGCTTACGTAGCCTGCCATACTCTCAGGTGTGGCCGCACACCATCCAGCTGCTGGTGGAGCTCACCACGATCTCGGCGCGACACTTGGGCGGCAAGTTGCGGCCGCTGCGCGCCGTCGAGGAAGTTCTCGCTTCGCCCTGCCTCGCTCATTTCCTCGCGCTCACCTTCTCCTTTGAGGTTCGCAACACCTTTTTGTCCTTGTTGTTCAGGGAACCACCACCAACCCCTTACTCACGTACTCGCGGGTGCAGGAGGATGAGGACTACCTGCCGGGCGTTCTCCTCGTGACCAAGCTGCTCAAGCACGAGGCGGCCAAGTTCAAGCGCCTCGCGGCAACAGTGGCGCGGCCGTCGATTGTGCCGGCCGACGAGGAGGCCAAAGAGGAGCACACGGCCGATCCCAAGGCAACTCAGCAGGAGGAGGAAGAAGAGGAGCAGAAGAACGACCGACGGTCCGTCGAGTGCTCGCCGCTGGCGACCCTCATTGCCGCCCACTTGGATCAAATCGTGGCGCGGCTCCAGGCCGGGGGCCATGATACCAACGCACGCCTGGGTTTCGCGCGGCTGAGGACGCTGGAGGTGTTGGACGCCTTTGTCGCGCTTCTCGTGTCACACGAGGCCCTCCACGTTGTCTTACCAGCCCTCAGCTCTCTTTCACTGTGGAACGTCGTTCTGGTACGCCGTCATCCCAAACCGGTCCGAGGAAGCTCGCGATCCCTTTCCTCACTTGACTCATGTGTGCGTGGGTTCTGTTCTCTCTCTTCAGGACACGTTCTTTCACTTCGTGTGGAACAACATCGCGCACAACATCGTCCAATCGACCATCGTCGCGCTCTTCAACGCCTCTGGAGCCGGCTTCACACCGGTCAAGCTTCTGGTCCAGATTCCTCTCTTGGCGGCCTCCTTTTCTGCTCTCTTTAGCCCCATCGGGAGCCTTGGCGCCTCACACCGACGACCGGTACTGTGGATACACAGATTTTGCAGGAGGCGCGGCTCTTGGCGCGGATCGTTGAGGCCAACGCGGGCAACGAGACGGACCTCTCCGCGGAACCTGCGGGCCGGCGGCGGGGCTACATGGGCGCGCTCACGCAGATCGCGTCGGCGCTGGTCAACTGTGCCACGCGCGAGCCCGCGGTGCGGGCCGTCATGCAAGGTCCGTCCCTCCGCTTCATTAGTGCTGGCGCACGACACTT
>NAVB01001464.1:0-21830 GCA_002179805.1 Acanthamoeba lenticulata | reverse complement strand
CGCTGCCCATAGCCCGAGGCCAGCACATTTAGAACGGCGAGGCGCGGGCAGGCCTCCACGGCGAGCGTCGCGCCGTCGTTGACCCCCAGCACGAGCTCGCGCAGCGCCGGCGCGCGAGCGACCTCCACGCACACCTTGCGGCGCTGGAACAAGGCCAGCGAGCACAGCGCGGGGCAGTCGACCGCCCGCACGGCGACCGCGTCCTCCACCTGGTTGATCATCACCGTGTGGGCCTGCGGCGCCAGCGAGGCCACGTCGATGACCAGCGGCGCCGCTGGTCCGTCGTCGGCCGCGGAGGCGGCTTGCGCCAGCGGCCCGAGCTGGAGCCGCCGGAGGGCGGGCAGCGTCATGCCCGGCACGAGCGGCCGCCGCGGCGGCAACAACAAAGAGACCGGGAAGTTCCGCATGCCAGGAATTGGCAATGTGAAGGCGGCCAGCTGGAGGGTGTGCAGGCGCGGGCAGGCGGCCAGCACGACCTCGAGCGCCTCGGCGTCGAGGCCCGAGCAGTAGAGGTCCAGGCTTCCTACCTGAATGACCGACCGGCGGTCCTGCTGCTGCTGCTGCTGCTGCTGGTGGCCCAGCAGCGCGCCGAGCGCGCGGGCGTCCGAGGGCGGCGTGTAGCCCGACAGGGACAAGCGGCGCAGCCACGGGAAGCTCAAGAGCAGCCGCCCAAGCCAGGCGCCGTCATCGCTGCTGCCACCGTCGTCGTCGCATTGACTCAGCTGGAGGTCTTCCAGCAGCGGCGCGTGCGCCTGGAGCTCGGCCATCAGCTCGCGCAGGTGGCGCAGCGGTTGAAAGACCAAGCAGCATCGCCGCAGGCGCGGACACGCGACGCTCAACCGCATACTGACGCCCTGACCAAACATCACCAACGCCTCGAGGCCTGCGTGGCGGCACACATGGCGCTGGCTATCGACGTCGTCTTCGCCCTCTTCGTCGTCATCGTCGTCATCGCGCACCGGCGCGCGCACGCTCATCTCCAGGTAGCGCAAGGCCGGCAGCGCCTCGAGGACGTCCCACACGTTGGCCACCGTGCCGCCGTCGATGTCGCCGCCGCGTATGGCGTCTCGATGGTCCAGCCAGAGGCCGCGCAGGCGGAGCGTGGCGAGGGTGGGCCCGAGGCCGGCGAGGGCCGCCAGGTGGTCCCGACGGCAGCCGCCCTGGATCTCGAGCGTGGTCAGCCCCGCCATGGACACGTGCAGGCTCGCCGTCCGCCAGCGGGAGCTCGGCCCGTCCGCGCAGCTTGATGCCCCTCGGGTGGATCGCGCGGCCGCTGGGCGGGCCCAGTGCCACGAAGCGGTCCAGCCGGCCAGCGCGCTGCAGAAGCTGAAGCAAACTCAGCGGCGGAAACTCGATGTACAGCTCGACAAGCCGCGGCAGCGGCCACGCGGGCTCTGTTCCTCGCCTGGCGTCGTCGTTGTCATCGTCGTCCCTCTGGACAACAGCGGCAGCCTCCGAGGCTGCGTACAGCGAGGCCAGGGCCAAGCGGTTAAGGAAGCGCTCCGACCGGAGCTGCGTCTCTCGGTCCGACCCGCACAGGTTGAGCGCCTGGCGCCAGAGCCACCTCGCGTCAGTCGTTGAACGCGAAACGCGTTGGGCCGAGCAGCAAGACGTGCCTCGAGCTGCGGGCAGCTGTCGACCAGCACGGCGTAGAGGGCGTCGCCCAGCAGGCTGTTCTCGGCCAGGCTGAGCCGCCTGCACCACGCCTCTGTCAGTTCAGTTTTTTGGTGGCGGTTGTTTGGGGCCTCGAGGATGTTGTTGCGCGAACCGGAGCCGGGGGAAAGCGCTCAGGGCGCGCAGGCCGTCGGTCGTGATGCCCACGCAGCGCGACAGCTTGAGCTCTTGCAGCCGCTCAGCCGCCGGACTCGTGCCCAGCCACGCCAGGAACTCGTCGTCCACGCTTCACGCATACAAACGAAGATGAGTCCATGACGGCGCGCTTCGCGCACACACGGCAGAGGCAGAGAGACCTCGAGTCCGTGGCGTCGATGGAGGCCAGGTTGCTCCACAGGCCGGCCGTCATGTGCAGGACACGCTGCGAAACGTGCACAAACTCTCTGCGTTGTTGGGGATGAGCATTTCTGTTCAACAACGTGTTGGTTGAAGAGCGAGAAGGGAGAGAGAGACTCACGTGAGCGGCAGGTGGTGGGACGACTCGGCCCCGAGGTAATACGACAGGCGGGCCATCAGGGGCAGTGTGCGATCGTCGAGGAGTGCCCACCGCCGTGCCGCCTCCACGACGCGCGCGCACACGTCGGCGCCCATCGTCGCCACCCTGCCGCCCCTCCCCCGCCTTTCAGCACTCAAGAAGAGAGGAAGAAGAGGTTTGTGGGGGGGGGGCTCCAAACAAGAGGCAACAAGTGCCTTGCGCCGACTGCTTCGCTGACGGGCGTAAGGAGCAGCGCCATGACGCTGGCCTCGAACAGGCTGCCGTGCACGGCAACCAATGCACCTGCCCGCCTCACCCGCCACTGCTCCATCTCTTCGCTTTTGTTTTTATCTTTTTTTTGTTTGTTTTCTTTTTGCAAGATTTTATTTCTTCGTTTTCTAAAGCCTACACCCAGTGCGCTTCCTTGGCCTCTTTGTCTTCCTGGCTGCTGGCCTGGAAGGGATTCTTGCGACCCTCGGCCAGCGCGCGCTCTTCGAACGAACGCTCGATGACGGCTTGCTCGACGTCGGTGAGGCGCAGGAGGTTGAGGAAGCGCACCACCTTGCGGTCGAGCCACGCCTTGTTGGGCATCGCCGCGAGCCAGTCCCGCGGCAGCGCCGAGTAGCCGTACCGCGCGCCCCATAGCGCGCCGCACACGGCCCCGTTCCTGCGCACGCGATCCACCGTCAGTTGTCCAAGCGGCGCTTGAGGAAGACGAAGAAGGACGAAGAGGACACGTACGTGTCGGCGTCGCCGCCCTCGCGCACGACGAGGTTGATCATGTGCTTGAAGTCGTCCGAGGCGCACAGGGCCCAGAAGCCCGAGCCCACGCACTTGAGCGTGTAGCCGATCTTGGCGCCGTCGTCCAGCTGGAGGCTCGTCAGGCTCTCGACCGACGCGTCCCGCTTGATGTGCTGCCGGAACTCGTCCTCGTGCTCGGGCGGCAAATGCTGCGACATGTGGCCGCGGCTCAGCTGCTGCGCTCGGGAAGGGGCAGAGGAAGGGAAGGGCGAAGGACCGACCTTGAGGCCGTGGGCGACGGCGCTGTCAATGAGCTGCTGGAGGCCCTCGGGCGACTCGACGTCATGGCCCTGCAGCATCATCGCGATGGCCGTGGTGGTCGCCACGCAGCTGGCCAGGCACCTCGTGTCGTAGTGCGTGACCTACATGAGCAGCAAAAAAACGAAACAAAAATCATCAAAAATAACGAAAACGAAATGAAACGAAACGAAAACGAAAAAAAATGTAAAAGAAAGGATATTCAAAAAAATTAAAAATTTCAAAAAAGAATAACCTTGGCGATGCGAAGAGTGTTGGCGATGACGAGGTCCAGGTCGTCGTAGTTGAGGATGCCCAGAATGGAGGTACGCATGACGGCGCCTGTGCGCACGCGAGTAGATTGGCCAATCAGAAAATGGGCCACTGTGCAACGCAGGGTGGGAAGGGTTGGTTCCTCCTTACCGTTGGGCGCGGCGTTGCCGCCGAGCTCCTCCCACCCGGCCTTGGCAGCGGCATGTGGATCCTTAAGGAACCGCGGATTGTTGACCACAATCGACGTCGTCCTGCCCAGGCCCATCCCGGCAAAGTCGCCCAGCTCGGGGAAGCCAGAGTAGATCCACCGCTGCACGCAATGCGAGAGGTCAGCTTGGTGTGGCCGAGGTCTTGGCGCTGGTGTTGTTGTTGTGGTTCCAGGCGCACCATGAGCTTGCTGGCGTAGTGGCGCTCGTCGACGGTTCCGTTGAGCTCGAGAATGGTCTCCAGGATGAGGATCATCTGGTCGCTGTCGTCGGTCCTGTTTGTTTTGTGCAGAACAAGAACGCGATTGGCGATTGCCGCACGCAAGCAGCTCATCAGAGCGTCAGGAGGAGCGAGCGCACCAGTCACCGCGCGTCCAGCGTCGGTTGTGCGCGTTCAGCTTGTAGTCGGGGAAGGGCACAGGATCGTCCCCGTACAAGAGCTCGATTTTCTTTTTGTTGAGGAACTCGGTAGCTGCAAAAAAAAAGTAAAATTAATAAATATTAAAATATATTCAAAATTAAAGTGCCACGAAGAGAGAGGGCAAGCTGGAGAGGGGCGAGGTACCGAGACCCACGGCATCCCCAAGGCAGTTGCCGTAGATGCAGCCGAGGATTTTGTCGATCAATTTGTTTTCCAAGATGGATTGGTCCAGCTCGGCAAGCCACCACTTGTCATCGTCCGTCTTTGGTTCACTGGTATGTTGTGCAGAAGCCGCGGCGTTTGGAACCTCCTCAAGAACCTCCTCTTGCATGGTCGTTAACTGGCTGTTTGTGCCAGCGCACGGTATTCGGCCAGAAGTGAGCGTCGTTATCTGAATACTCTCTTCTCTCTTTTGGGTGAACAACACCTCTGGTGCAACCATGCCGTCGATCAACAGCGGCTTGAGCGCAGTACGCCATGGTGGTGATGCACAAAAACCTTGCGTAACTGCATTCACGCAACTTCAAGCTTAAGATGGTGAGGCGTCCAACGTATGAAGAGGACAGCGAGGAGGAGAAAGGGAGAAGTGATGTGCTCGCCTCCTTGCTCCCATAGTCAGGCATGTAGAGCAGACCAAGAGAGAAGGCGACACCATTTGCTCTAGCATCTGGGATATATATAGGCGGGGAAGCAACTCGTCCTGCTTGCCCACGAAGACAGATGCATCTGTCTGAACAGGCCTTGTCAAGTGTCGTACCTGGAGCTCGAGGTGTTTACACCAGGCTGAAGCCGACGCTGCCCGACCCCGGGGCCGGCTTCCCCTGCGGACTTAGTTCTGGACATCATTACTCATCAAGACCATGGTGAGTTGTTCTTTTTCGTTTGTTGTTGAAGCATCCACTTAAAGATAGTGAACATCACGCTTCTGGGTGGGGTCCATCTCCTTGAGCTGCTGCTTGCGGGCCTCCTTGGTCTGCTTGTAGTTCTCGAGCACGCGCGCCAGCAGGAGCTGCTTGGCCCGCTTGGCCTGGGCCTCGCGCTCCTGTTGCTCCCGCTCGCGCTCGCGTTCCTCCTCCGTCATCTTCTTCCGCCGCTCGCGCTCGGCCTTCTTCTCCTCCTTGGTCAGCCGTCGCTTCTCCTTCTCGCGCTCCTTCTGCTTGGCCTCCTTGGCCTGCTTCTGCTGCAGCGCCTCGGCCATCACCTCCGCCGCCGACCGCTTGGCCTTGGGCTTGGCCGTGAGCACGGGCGGCGCCTGCGCGACCTCGCCAAACTTGACCGTTTCCCGCTGCAGAAACTCGTCGCCCTCCTTTTTGCCCATCTTCCTCAGCTTCCGCTTCTCCTCCTTTTCCTTCAGCTTCCTATTATTTTTGTCCCACAAAAAATATCAGTAATTGATTTCTAAAATATAAATAATAATAATAATAATTGATGATAATTAGTTGAAAAATGAAACTTGGCGTACTGCTTGCGGGCGCGGGAAATGCCCTTCTTCTCCTCCATGTTCTTGGCGTTGATGGCGTCGCGCGTCTGTCGCCGCAGACGCTGCATGAACTGTCGGTAGGACTCATCCGGCCGCATGCTCTCAAACTGCAGCCACACTCGCGAGTGTCAGCCTTTGCGCGTGGTCCGCGGGGGCTGTGCTTCTGCCTGTACCTTGTATTTCTTGGCCTCGGGCTCGGGCTCGGGCTCGGGCGTCGTCTGCTCTTGGCTGGTCCCATCACTGGCGGGATCGGCACCGCTGCTGCTGGTGGAGGTGGTGCTGGTGCTGGTCTCGGTGGCAGCGTCGGCATCAGTGTTGTGCTTGCGCTTCCGTCCTCCCTTGCTGTTGGTTTTGCCGTCCTCAGCGGTCGGTGGTGCAGTCGGTGCCGTAGCGGTCGTGGCCGTGGGCGTGGCCGTGGTTGTTGCCGCCTTCACGTCTCCGCGCTTCTTCTTTCCCTTGTTTGCTGCATTTGCATTGTAGAGATTAATTTACCAAATTTCTGATTTAATTCCATTCTTACGGAACGAAGAGACGATGCACGAACAAAAACACGGTTGAATGCAAGGACGAGTGAGTACCCTCAATTTCTTTCATCTTCTCTTTAGCGGCCATGAGGCGCTTCAAGGAAGCCGGCATGTTTTGGTCAGTCTTTGGCGCCACATTCTTGCCCTCAGGCCCGAGCAAATCGGGTTCCTTTCCCATTTGGAACTGGAACTGCTTCGCTTTCTTGTATCGCGCAACTCGCCCCATCTTCTTCCTCTTGTCAAGCTGCCTGGGCCAGTTGTGTTTCTCAAAACTTTTCTTTGCTGTCTTTTCTTCTAGACCTAATTGTCGGCGGAAACAGACACCACACCCAACATGTCGTTCATCGCCAAGGTAGGATTGCCCGATCTGCCTTGTGTTTGACTTCGTAGTGTAACTTTGCGAATGGTGATCAATTTCACTCACATTTATTAATTTCATTTTTTTAATCACTGCCAGCGATGGCGGCAGTTCGTCGCGAATCGCGCCACGCGACACGTCGAATCTGGCGCGTTTCAGGAGAACTTGGACACTTACAAGGCCCTGTTCCTCACCTCCTACCATCGTCACAAAAAGTACGCGCAGCTCTCACTGGCAGTTCAGCTCTTCCTGCTGGCTTCTAATCGTGGTGCAGGCACCTCCCGCTGACGCCCGAGAGCCGAGACCTGTTCGATGACACAACAGAGGTGGAGCACGAGATCACCAAGCTGTCATACCTCAAGCAGAAGACCGCCATCCGCAAGGATCTCCAAGCCCAGGTCCTCGAGCTCTTCCGATTCGTGCACGAGTTGGGCGGACTGGACCCGTACCCGCAGCCGCTGCGCCCGCCCAAGGAAGAGGCCGTCGAGGCCGCGCTCGACGAGGTCACCCACCACACGCAGCTCGGTGCGCGCCCGGCTCGAAGGCTCTGCCCAGGCCAGCCATGGCCTGAATGCTTGCCCCCCTCCCCTTGGCTCACCCTTGCGCGCTGTGCAGAGCTCAGGCGCGATGAAGAGATCATCGACAAGCCGCTGCCGCACCCGAGCAAGGCCTTCACGCTCCACATCTCGCCGTCGCGGATCGAACACCCCGAGGCCGGCTTTGGTGCGCGCGTGCTCCGCCCACACGTGTCGTGCGGCGACACACGCACACGCGCGCAACACAACTGACGTGTGTACATCAGGTGTGCATGTGCGAGGGCACGTCTTGCCGGGCACCGTGCTGGCGATCTACGCCGGGACGGTCCACTTCCCGCACACCCTGACCGAGGCCGTGGTCAAGGACAACAACTACATGTACGGCCGTTATGACGGTACGTGACAGCTCACGTCCGCACACCAGCAACGTCTTGCTTGCTTGCTTGCTTGCGCTTGTCTCAAACCTGCCGAGCCCAGGCGTGGTGGTGGACGGCCGGGACTGGGAGCGCAAGGCCTTTGCTGCGCGACGCCTCCTGAGGAGGCTCGAGGTACGTGTTGGACAAGCCTCGAGCCTTCTTGGTGACTCACTCTTCATCTTATCTTGTACTTGTGCAGCGTGTGGGCCAGTCAATCAAGGACGAGAAGCAGCTGCTCAAGTATCGAAACCCGCTCGGCATCGCGCAGTACATCAACCACCCGCCGGCTGGCACGCAGCCCAACGTGATGTGCTACGGGTTCGAGTTTGCCAACAGCTTCCCGGATGAGCTCAAGCCCTACGTGCCACACGAGTACGTCCAAGAGCCCAACCTCTTCTACAACACGATGACCGACTGCTACATCCGATCGATCGTGTGCCTCGCCACGCGGCACATCGTCGACGAGGAGCTCTTCCTCAACTACAGGTAAGCCACAACTTGACTGAAATCAACAGGCAAAGGTTTGGCTCATCGTTCACACAACACGTCTCAGGTACAATCCGATCAATCCCTACCCGGACTGGTACACGCAACCGGACGTGGAGGAGGCCACCCGGCGATGGAAGACGCCCAAGGCCATTGCCAGCCCCTTCTGGTGAGGTTTTGTTTTTCTTTCGATCGAACGGAAGATCTTTCACAGAAACAAGTTTACAGAGATTTTGTTGTGTTGAGGCAATCTCTGTCCCATGGCGCTGTTGGCGCTACCACTGAGCACGCTCACTTCCGGCCGCTGATCATCCTTCAGGGGCAGCCATTGGCTCGACAGATAGCCCTTGGCATTAGCTGGAGGAAAACCTGGTCCACGAGGTACTCAGTGTCTGTGTCCTTCAGGCACAGGTACCCGGTCTCTTTGATGGCTCAGGGTCGACTTTATGACGCAACACACATAGAAAAGAAGATAGCGCCCACTATTTTCCGGTTAAAAGAGATAAATTAATAATAAAGCTTTCATTTTATGTGAGCGAAAGCTTGAGCGCAAACAGAAGCTGAAGAATCTTCGATCTCTTCTCCCTTGGGGGCGAACGAAAAGTAGAGCACAGGCTGAATTGGAAGCAAAAACTGCACGTGATGACACAAGTGGAGTGCCCCGTGTGTTCCCGCAACTTTGCGGAGGGGGCCATCGAAGCTCACGTCCTTAGGTGCCTAGATGAGCAACAGCAGCAAGAGGATGAGAAGTTGGCGCGCCAGCTTGAGCAATCTTCTTCCTCCTCTTCGTCCTCTTCTCACACATCATCATCATCTTACTCATCTTCATTCTCGTCCTCTATCGCCCGCCCACCCACAACACCCGTGGTGCATGCGTCACGGGCGTCTGCACGCAACTTGGCTGAATCACCAGCCTACCGACGACCTCCTGAAGGACTCATCAGCACGATCCGGACTGATCCCAGCCACACCCTTCTTGCCAACGCGCTGGACAAGGAAAAGCTCATGAGCTTGCTACACGAACGCCATCAACTCGGGTACAAGATTCGATTCAAACATACCTCCAAGTTCATCAACAGCTAATCGCCTTACGTTGTGCCATTGTTTATGCAGAGAGCTCGAGTTGGTGTATCAGAACACGGTCCATGGGAACAGCCTGGCGACCCTCTACTCATGCGTAGGCAACCACAGCCCGCTCGTCATCCTGATCGAGGACGCCAACCACTTCCTCTTTGGCTGCTTCCTCACCACCCCGCTCAAGTGCCAGAAGAAGCCCACGTCCTTCACCGGCACAGGCGAGGTAATCGTAAAGCCCAGCCCAGTCCAGCCCACGTTCTTCTTCACCACCAGTGATCACGGGGAGGGGGCCATGACTGACCTCGTGCATCACCAACACAAAGGCCTTTTTGTTCCAGCTGCGACCCGCGTGCGAGGCGCATCGATGGAGCGGCGTCAACGGCTACTACGTGGCCACCTCGCCCGACTCCATCTGCGTTGGTTGTGGGTACGTCACGTTCTTCGTCATTGTCGTCGACGTCTCGCCTAGCCTATTCGTTGGCCTGACACGTTGTTGTTCGTGCAGGGGCGGTGGGTTTGGCCTGCGCGTGGGGATGGATGGCGACGTGACGCAGGGAGCCTCGAGTTCGTGCGAGACCTTCTTCAACCCGCCCCTCGCCAGCTCTGAGTTCTTTGAGTGTCGCACCGTCGAGGTGTGGCGCCTTGCCTCGTCTGACTCCTTTGAATGAATCCGCAACTCAAAAAAAATCATAAAATATATTATAAATTCTTGAGATTGCTGGAGTTTACTATTTTATTTTTAGTTTTCTTTTTCCTGCCAACGACCGAAGCAGTGGCAAGAAGGACGCTACACACATCAAAAAGAGATGGAGAAGCTGGTGCGGGGCCTCCTCATGTCGGGCCACCCCGACCAGGCCAAAATTGCGGTCATGCAGCGGCTTCTGCCCACTTGCCGCCCCGAGGGCGAGGCGGCAAGCCATGCTCTCTACCAGCTGGCCTCCGAACTGCTCCTTGGTCCGGGCCCTGAACCCACGTACGTCTTCTCCACCGCCTCTGCTCCTTGTCCTGCTGCATCTGCATCGGCTCGGCTCATCTTGATGGCATGCCAGGATGGGCCAGATGCTCATGACGCATCTCGCGACCCTGCCGGGGCAGCCGCACTGGGCTGCCTCTTTCTTCACCACATCGCGCCTCGTCAGCGTGCTGACTGACACCGTACGTCCCTTGCCCTGCCCTGCGCACCACAACTCACCGTCCACCCGCGGCACAGGCCCACAGCCTGGACCAGGCCGTGCAGCTGCTGTGCCTCGCGCTCCACCTCAAGAGTTCGCCTCACCTTTCACATGTGAAGTGATGTCATGTTATCGATGATCTGCGCGCCTGACCTTCCTTGTCCTCCGCTGCAGGCCAGGCCGACCCGACCGGCGTGCTCCGCGACTGCAACGCGCTCCACCCGCACTTGGCGCCGCTCCTGCGCGAGTCGGCCGCGCCCGGCCTGCAGGTGGCGCTGGGCAAGCTACTCGCCGTCGTGCCCGCCGCCCGGCCGTCGTCGGTCGACTTGCCCCGCGTCGTCCTCAAGTGGCTGGCCGGCGTCCGCGTGGACGGCGGCAGCGGCGTCGACTACGACAATCATGGCGATGACCTAGTGGACTACGACACGCGCGTGGGCCTCCTGGCCACGCTGCTTCTCCACGCCTGCGGCGCGCGGTACGAGCCCGACCGAGCTCTCCTCGTCGGCCAACACGATGTCGACATGAGTTGACTCCACAATGACGTTGCACACAGGGAGGACAAAACGCTGGAGCTCCTGGTGGAGGTGTTCATGCTGCTGGCCAAGCCGGCCTCGGACATGCCCGGCGGCGTCCCGTCGTTTGCCCTCGCAGCGCTCCTCCAGAACGTGGCCTCGTCTCACATCGCCCGGTGCGCCTCCTCTCGTCTATTCGCCAGCGGGGACTCGAGACACTCATCACTGCTCCTCTCTGGTCAAACGCAGGGCGGCCGGCCTGATCGCCCACCCGACCTCGGGCGCCAAGGACGGCGAGATCGAGCTGGCCTTGTTCCACCTCATCAGCTGGCCCCTCTCCTATCGCCTGAGTTCGCTTCTCTCTGATTCTGCGTCCCTGTTGTCGGGCTCTTGAGGGAGGAGCTAACGAGCCCCCGCGGCGTGGGCTGGTCAGGCGACTGGGTGGTGGGCATCTGGCGCGCGCTGGTCGACGCCCGGCGCTACGGTGTGTTGGCCTCGGTCACGGCCCGGGCCGCCCACATCGGTACTCGTTTCCTGCGCTTCGTTGTCAAGGTTAGAGAACTACGAGGCTCACACGCTTTGTGATGTGTGATGCCCGACAGCGGTCAACCAGATGTTTGTGCCCGAGCTGCGCGTGGGCGCCCTCCGCGTGCTGCGCTGTCTCCTGCTGGGTATGTCCGGCCGTGGCGTTTCTTTGCTCGTCTTGGACAGCGCCTGAACGCAGCCTCTGACTAAAACGCGAACCCGCGGCCTGCAGGCTACCAGCACAGCCCGACCGTGTTCCACGCGCTGCTGCCCGACCTGACACGCCTCGTGGCGGCCCTCAACCTGGAGGCCGACGCCGAGCAGTCGCCTCCGCCGTCCCCTTCGGTGTCGACGCCGACTTCGGCGCCGCCCTCGCCGGCCCAGCCGCCGCAGACGCCCGCTGACGTGGCGCTCCCGCCGGCGGCGCCAACGGCGGGCGACTGGGACGTGATCATCGCCCGGGAGTCACAGCGGGACGCCGACCCGGCGCTGGCCCCGACCGCGGCCGTGCACATCGTGCCCCTCCGCATCTTGCTTTCGCTGCTCACGCTCTTTGACGCCTCTGCGGCCTCGACTGCGACCGCGACCGCCTCGCCCGTCAAGCCGCCTGCCGACGCCGCGGCCGCTGCGGCGGCTCGCCGCTGGCGACCGCAGGTGGAATCGGGCCTGGCCGAGCTGCTGCACGTATTGATGCTGCACTACACGGGCTACCCGGAGCTCTACTCCCCGCTGCTCGCCGTCCTCCGCTTCGTACGTCGTCCCCTTCCCGTGTCGGAATGTTGGAGCAACGAGGTCTGACGCGTGCGTTGGTGGCAGGCGCCGCCGAGTGAGGCCGACGCGCGCAAGCTCATTTCCCAACACCAGTGGACCACCACCGGTATCCCGGGATATCCCGTCGTCCTTTTCGTTCTTTGCTTCGCTTTTCATTTTATACTCATTTTGTTGATTGACGACGTGATGTCAAACAGAGGGCGTCTACAAGGAAGTCGGTAGCGTGCACGCGCGGGCGGGCGTGCCCGGCCGGACTGGTTTGGTCAACCTGGGCAACACGTGCTACCTCAACTCGGCCCTTCAGGCTCTCTTCATGGTACGCGGCTTCTACAAATAAATAAATAAATATTTATATACAGAAATAATGACATTGAAATGCATCAGACCGATGGCCTGCGAGACGTGCTCGCCACGCTTGAGCTGCCATCGCCCAGCGCATCGACCAGCGCCACCACCGCCACTGCCGTCACCGGGAACGGCTGCCCCACCGCCGGCCAGCTTCAGCGGTTCGTCCACCACTTCTCCTCCTTCTCGTGGAAGTCGTCTGAGTCTCATCATTTGGGCACTTGCGCCACAGCGTGTTTGCCTACCTGGCCCGGTCGGTGCGAGGCGCCTACGCGCCCAAGCAACTACGCTCGGTCCTGCCCGGATATTACCAGGAGCCCATCCAGCACGACTCGTCCGAATTCCTCAAGTGCGTCCTCGTCGAGATCCTCCTCGTCGCCCTTTATCACCACTTTGTCCTTCTTCCTGTCGTTGTCGTCCTAGTGCTCATTGTCGCCAACTGCAGATACATGCTGGACCGGCTGGAGACCGAGCTGGCGGCCACGGGCTCCGAGTCCTACAAGACGCTCGTGTCCCGCACGTTCGGAGGCGCCCTCACCAATCGCATCATCTGCTCGGCCTGCGGCTATGTGTCCTCCACCCAGGCACGTCCGTCCGTGTGTTGACCAACGCTGACGCCCGTTGACTCGAATTGACTAACAATCTTTATGCAATTTTAATTTTTTTGTTAATTATTTAACTACACAGGAGGCCTTTACCGACCTGGCCCTGCCGTTCGAGGCCGATGAAGTTGACCGACCGACAGACCTCGCGACGACGCTCGATGGATTCTTCCGGCCGGAGGCGCTCGAGGGCGCCAACCGCTACCACTGCCCCCAGTGCGCGACTCTGCGCGACGCGCGCAAGGAGGTGGCCGTCGCGTCTGCCCCCACGCACCTCGTGCTCACCCTCAAGCGCTTCAGTTACGACTACCGCACGGGCCGACGCGCTAAGATCCTCACGCCCGTCCGCTACCCGCTGGCCTTTTCCCTGCCCGTCGCGGCCGCCAAGCCTGAGACCGAGACCGAGGCCGGGGCCGGGGCCGTGGCCAAGAAGACCGGCCCCGACGGCTGGGCGCGGGTGGGCCAAGCGGCGCAGCCGCACCACCGGTACCGCCTCTACGCGGTCGTCATGCACAGCGGCCGCTCGGCCCACCACGGCCACTACTACGCCTATGCGCGCCCGGCCCACCGTCGCCGCCGCCGCCGTCACAACGGCGAGGGCGAGGCCATGGATGAGGAAGGAGATGAACACGACGACGACGACAAGGATGACGAGGAAGAGGGCGAGTGGTACCTGTTCAACGACTCGCTCGTGCAGCGGTCGTCGTACAAGTCGTTTGCGTCGATCTCGCAAAAGTTTAGCTCCGACGTGCCGTACCTCCTGTTCTACGCGCGCGTCGGGGGCGACGACCCGACGACGACGACGACGGCGCAGAGCGCGACGACGGTGCGGCCGGCGCTGGCGCGCGAGATCGAAGCCGACAACGCGCGGTTCGTGGCCGAGGAGGAAGAGGCCGTGCGGCGCGCCGCGCAGCGCAAGCGACATCAGTACGCCTATGCGCGCAACTCATCTCCCTTCTTCCGGTACGTCGTTGTCGTTGTCGTCATTGCTTTGATGTTCCTGAACGTTTTTTTGATGGTCGACGCTCTTGTGCGCTGATGGTTGATCGAACACGCTCGTGACCAAAACAGATACGACGAAGACGAGGACGAAGATCGGGGCGGGCGCGGGTGCGGCGGGCGGCGCTTCGACGACGACTTTGGCGGCGGTGCCTTTGGTGGATTCGGACCCCACTTTGTCTCTTGACCTTTTCTTCTCTTCTCTTCTCTTCTCTACGTCTATGGTGGGTGTTAATTTTGTTGCAACGTCACGAGTTGCCACGCGACAACTTTGTTACATTTATTTCCGTCGACGTAACAAAGTCTCATGGTGCGTCGGTGGAAGGTATGCGTATTTAAGCCACGAAGGGGCAGCAGGGCATTTGAGACTTCAACACTCTACTCTAGAAGCAAAAGAAGAACATCTCATGCAAAAGCAAAACAGCATTGGCCATCTGGTGGCCCTCGTGGCGACCTGCCCTGGGCGAGGCCAGCTCTTGGAAGAACGGTGCTTAGAATCAGTCGCCAAGCAGACCTTCCGTCCCGACGTCGTTGTGATCATCGCAGACGGCCTCTCCGAGGCGGAGCTACACGATGTCAAGCGCAGCGCTCAGCGAGAGCTGGGAGACCTCGTCTTCCACGTCACCCCGAACGAGCGCAGCCCCGGTGCCAGCGGCGCCTGGAACACGGGCCTCCTCTGGGCCCTCGAAGATTCGGCCCGGCAGCAAAAAGGCCACATCAATGACGCCAGCGACGTCTACGTGGCCGTCCTGGACGACGACGACTCGTGGGAACCGAACCATCTGCAGGTCTGCGTGGAGCGGGCCATTCGTGCAGACAGCAAACCCCATCTGGTGGTCTCAGGCCTCTACCGGCACGAGTCTGCCAACGACGAGGGGAAGCGGCTGTCGATTCCCGAAATCCTCAACCCTTCAGAGTTCTTGCAGGGCAACCCGAACGTTCAGGGGTCGAACCTCTTTGTCAGGCTCGACGCCGTGCTGGCCGCTGGCCTCTTTGACGAGAGCCTCCCCAGTGGAACTGACCGCGACCTGATGATCCGCCTGCTCGACCACCCCGGCTTCACCATGTGCAGCACGGGCGAGCACACGGTCCGGCACTACGCCGAGTCCGATCGGGCGCGCCTGTCGACCAAGGCCTCAAAGGTCAAACTGAAGGGGCTGACCAGGTTCTACGAAAAGTACAAGCCTCGGATGACTCGCGACGAGCGAGCTGCGTATAAGGAGCGAGCCAGTGACTTGTTTGGATGGCAACCCAAGCCGAGAGAAGGCGACGAGCATCCACATGGCTTGTTGACCTCCGGCCAGTCCAGCGACGTCGGCACGGTGGGTCTGGAAAACGACGGCCCCTTGGCCTTGCTGGTTGGGATCGTGGCCGACTCGAGCAAGGGAGGCGTTGCGCCTCTCTTGAGGGACTTGGCCCAGCTCAGCCGTGCAACGCACAACGGTGTACACTTGTTGTGCGCGCTGGACGTCGTGGTGCTGGAGAACGGTCCGCGAGACGGCGAGCTCGAGTCCTCCGTCCTGTGGCAAGAAGTCCAAACGGTCCAACAGGAATCTCTCCTTCGTTGCTCTGTAATCTCGCTCGAGCGTCAAACGCGCGATGTGCGTGTCGCCATCCCTTCGCGAGTGCCACAGGTGTCTCACTTGGGTTGGCATCGTGGCTCAGATTGCCGAGAACAGGACGTTCTTTCCCAGCTGGATAGACGTGGACATGACCCGCCGGGGCTCCATCGCGCAGAGTCGGACACTGCTCCAGCGCTACCTGGCCTCGTTTGCCCAAGACATGCCCAAGCAACGGCCGACTGCGGTCTGGGTCATGGACAACGACAAGCGCCTCGGCGGGCTGGTCCACTCTGGCGACGCGCAGCGGGACGACGTTGTCATGGTGCAAAGGCTCTTGCGCGCTCGGAGGACGGGCCTCAGCGCCGTCTTTGGCGTGGACACCGAGTGTCCGCCTCTGCCCATCGGCTTCTCGATGCGGACCCAGCTTGTCGACCTCTACCACCTTCTGCACGCGCTTCGCCAGCACAAGAGCGCTGAAGCGGCCTGGCGTCCGCCCACGCTCACGCCCAGCCCGGCCCGGCCAGAGGGCGCAGACCACTATCACGACGTGGCGGCCAAGGGCTTCTACCTCGAGCGACCCGCGTGGGACGGCCCGCTGGCCCAAACGCCGGGCTCGGCCGGCGAGGTCTTTGCCCGAATCGCGGATGCGCTCGACGCCATCCTCGCCGGGGACGCTGTCACGCGACCGCTCACCGTGTCCGCTGATGTGCTGCACGGGCGCCTCGAGCCGCCGACCAGCGAATCGCTTCTGCGAGGAGGCAACACCTTTGTGTTCGATCCGAGCCTGCTGCTTGTTCCCAACACGGCGCCCGAGTCGTCGACGGGCCGTCAGTTTCGCCGGTCGGACATGGTCTGGGCCTGCCTCAACGCGCGCCTCCGCGGCCGGAAGATGCACCTTTCTCCCGGCCTGACGGTCAGGCACGTGCGGTCGGGCGGGACCAGAGCCTCACGAGAAGAGATCATCGCCGGGGCCATGGCCGACGTCTGCGGCAGCGCCCTGTATCGAGCGCTCGACCAAGTCCTTTCCGAGACCAGTCCCGAATTCGTGTTGGACCGCCTGTGGGCCCACTTTGTCGTCCATTTGAAGACGCGCAAGACGGCGCTCGTGGCCAGCCTGGCTCGCATTAACGGCTTGCTGAACATCATGCACACCATTCTGGCAGACCAGCGCGCCTGGTGGTGCGGAAGCGTCGATGTCCTCGAACGGACGACTCGACTCATCGAGCAAGGGCTCGAGCTCATGGACAAGGACGAGTGGCACAAAGAGATCAGAAGATGCCTCGAGCCCGATGACTACGGCGCGATGAAGCAAAGTCTTCGGGTCTGGCTCGACGGGCTTCCGGCGGAGCTGAGCCCCGACCCGGCCCCGTGGTACCAGCGGACGTCCGACCTCGTCGCGGAGCACCGCCAGGACTGTGCCTTGCGCGTGGTGGCCAAGCACTTGAACCGGCCAATCGGCGACCACGGCCTGGAGCTTGTCGGGATTGGCCGAGAGGGCGTTGTCCTCCGCGACGTCGCGAGCCGACGTGCCTTCAAGCTCATGGACCTGTACCGTGCGCGGGCCGATCGGGCTCACTTGGACGTCCTCAAGCGTTACCAGCAGACCTCAAATGACTTCCACATACTACCAAGGCTAGTCGCCCTCCACGAGGACATCGACGATGCCGGTGGGCTCCGCTTGATCGTCGAGCGCGAGTTCGTGGAGGGCGCCAAGTACGCTGGGCAGCCGGACGTCGCGCCCCTTTTCGTGGACCTCGTGCGTGAGTGCCGCCGGGCAATGTTCGCATGCAACAACGTCAGCCCGGCCAACCTCGTGGTGAACGACGGCGGCCACTACGGTCCCAGATTGCACCTGGTCGACGTGGGCCTGGACATCGTCCCATGGACGCACGACGGCGAAGTGGCAATGGCCAAGCGGGCGTTCCTCACGATGCGGTGGCACATCCGCCAAGACCTGCCGAGGCTGATGACCCAAAGCCTTTGGGCGAACGACGCCAACGCCCTGCCCGAGCTCGAGGGCTTCGAATACTTCATGGAGGCGGTCAACCAGGAGCAGAGCCATGCCGAGGACGAGCTCTACAAGCTCGTCCTCGGCCAGCTCGCCAAGTGGGCCCAGCCCAGGCGGATCTTGGACTATGGCTGCGGCGACAAGCCCAAGATGCTTGAGGCGGTCATCAACGCCGGCCTCGCTTCGTCCACCGCGAGGCTTCTCGGCTACGACCCGAGCCAACAACACAGTTCGTCATCCTCCGCCAAGACCGGCGAAGCGATTGAGCTGACGGCCAGCCGGGACCGAGTCCTGGGTGAGGAGCCGTTCGATCTGGTCTTGTGCCTTCGCGTCCTGTGCTGTGTGCAAGACACTGCCGAATACCGCAACGTGCTTCAGGATCTCAGGCGTTGCGTGGCGCCAGACGGCCGCATTGTCTTGGCCGTATGCAATCCCCATTTCGTTCGAGCGAGCGCCACCCCGCACCAGACCCGCATCGTTGGCGCCGACTTTGACGCCCGCGAGGGCGGTCTCTGGCGCAAGCGCCTCTCTCTTGGTCCGGCCAAAGAGGTCTGTCGAGACGATGTCCTGCGGCCACTGCACGTGTTGAAGCGCGACCTGCTGGCGGCCGGCCTCCAGATCGAGAGCCAGGCCCAGACCGAGACCGTCGACTTGCATCGCTTCGAGCACGACTCGGACTACCTCATGCTCGTCCTCCGCCCCCTCTCCACCACGACCACGAAAAGGGACGACCGCCCGACCTTGTCGCTGGCCATCAAGTCATGCTTCATGGAGTGGCGCACGTTGTATGCGCGGGTGGTCCACCTGGCGCGCCAGCTCGAAGGCCCGCATGTCTTCCTCGAACGCGTCCTCGTCGTGGACTCGCGCGACAGCGGCTTTCTGCGCCCGTACGAAGGTGACGAAGCGGACCAACGCCAGAAGTTCGAGGCCGTGGCCGAGAGGCTGGTGCGCGAGAGGTGGATCGACCGCGTCAAGTACGCCTCGGCCGAGCCAGAGCATGTGGTCGCGCTCAACCGAAGGTGGTTTGGCGTCGAGTCCCCGCACACGCACGCGCGCAACGGCGTCCCCATCGCCGTCGTGCTGGAAGCCTTTGAGGAATGTCGCGGCGACCTCATCCTGCAGGTGGACTCGGATATCATGGTCGGCCGCACGGACCCAGCGCACGACTTTGTGCGCGAGGCCGCCGACATCTTTGCCGACAACAAGGACTGCATCACCGTCTCGCTCAACATCTACCGCAAGACGCCGCACGAGGTCCGGCACACGGACGAGCAGGGCAAGCCCTTCCGTGTCGAGGTCCGGGCCTCCTTCTGGCACCGAGCAAGGCTCATGCAACGCCTGCCCATCCCAGTGGAGGTGCCGCTGGTTCCAGAGGGCGACACAGTCTGGCAAGCAAAGGTCGGCTGGTATCGCCTGATGGACGAGGCCATCGCCGCCAAGGGCTGGGCTCGCTCCTACCGCGGCGGTGGGACGTCGACCTTCTTCGTCCATCCGCTCAACGACGTCAAGCGCGCGCCCGAAGACTACATGCTCCTCCTCGATTGCGTTGAGAAGGGTCGCCTGCCAGCGACGCAGCTGAGGAAAGTCGACCTCGTTTTCGACGTGGCCGAGTGGATGGGTGCTGTACCGCCACGCCTGGAGCCCTTTGTCTTTGTCGTCTGTGGGCACAACGTGCCGCCGGGACGTTTTCTGCGCTGCCTCCGGTCGCTGCAGCGCCAGAAGCTGCCGGCCGACGGCGAGGCTCCGCTGACGTGGGGCGCAGTGATCATAGACGACGCCAGCCGAGTCGACATCGCCGAATTCGTGGCGGCAATGGCCAGTGCGCAGGAAGCGGATCGGATCACGCTCGTCCAGCCGCGCTACCCGCGCGGCTCGCTGGCCAATCATGTGCTGGCCATCCGCCACATCTGCCGCAACCCCGAGAGCGTCATCGTCATGGTGGACATGGACGACAGCCTTGTGGGCGACGAGGTCCTCCTCGAGCTGGCCAAAGCCCACTTTGACGCCGGCGCCGATGTCACGGTGGGGAAGATGCTTCGCACGGACAAGCCCGAGCCAAGGGACTACCCGGCCAAGCTCGTGCATCCGCGACGTGAGCGTGGAGCGGGAAACGTCTGGCAGTACCTCAAGACCTTTCGACGCCACCATTTCATGCGGATCAGCGATGACGACCTGCGCTCGGCGAGGGATGGACGCTACTTTCAGCGGGCGACCGACTGGGCGATCATGCTCCCGATCGTGGAGATGGCCCAATCGCCACAGGAGCTCTCCCGCGTCGTCTATCTTTACGAGCCCTCGGGAGACCAGACCGAGCTGCGTGACCTGCGCGAGGCCAACGCAGCTGAGATAATGGCACGGCCGCCTTACCCCTCCTCACGGTCGGAGGGCTATGCAGATCGTCCATAAGCAAGTAATCCTCACGTTCATCGCGGCCAGTCTCTTGTGGAGGCTCATGGACTTGGTGTTAAATACCATTGGAGCAAGAAATAAAAGGTCGTGGTCGTTTACTGCCGATTTTTATGAAGAATAAATGAATTAATTCAGACTTTTACCACGAGGAGGCGGTTTTGATGTAGAGATCAACAGACGGGCTGGGCGTAAGAGTTGACACGTTGGCCTTGAGCCACCCGTTCGTGTTGAAGCCCAAACACTTTGGGTTGATGTCGCAAAGCCACATGAGCTGTGCCAGGTCAGTGCTCCACGTCGGGTGTGCCATCAGGTCGTGGCTGACGGCGTCCGTCCCCGTGCGTCTCGTGTAGCTCGATCCGGCCGCGCTCAAGTACTTGGCAGCCAACTTGTTGGCCACGACCAGCGTGTCGCCGGTGGGCGCGGTCGGGAATGTGGTCGAGGTGTCATGATTCCACGCCTGTTCCAGCGCCAACAGCTCCGTCCTGAATGCCGGTTCGTCAAACTTGCCGCCCTCTCCCACTGCTTGCACTGTCGTAATTGTTACCAAAAAATTAAACCAAAATATTTGTTAATTTAGGAATAAACCATAAAATAATAACATCAATCGAAGTATTTTCTTGGGCGGCTTACGTACGAATGGAAGAGATGAAGAGCGACCAGCGGGGCAGGTAGTACGACCGCAGGAGGCCCGCCCAGTGCTTGGTCGCGTAGTCCGAGATCTGGCCGGTCGGGCCCCACAACGTCTGTGCATGCGTGTTCGTCCATACGTCAGCCGATCAGCCGTGACAAACACACACACACACGTACAATTTGGTTGCGCGCGTTGAACTCGTAGAGGCCCGCCAGCCCAGGCGGCGCCCACGACAAGGCGCCTTCGATCCTGATGTTGTTCCAACGTACAGTACGTGGCGTGGTGATGAGAACAACGTTTGTGAGACGGGCGTAGGGCATACCAGCGGCCCAGGAGGTAGTTGGGATCCGTGGCCAGGAGCACGTCGAGGTCGCTGATGAGCTCCAACAGCGCCGAGCCCAACGCTGCGCCATTATTGTTATTTGTTATTTTTTTTAAATAAACCAAAAGAAAAATCGAATCTTGAAAAATTATATATATATAAAAGAAGAAAAAAACAAGGAGCGTACATTGGAGCTGGCCGAGGCTCCAATTGGGGCCGTTGTTGGCGTAGTCCGCGTAGGCGGCGTCAAACTGGACGTAGACGTCCCGGAACGTGTTGGCCAGGACTTGCCTCATGAGGTCCACGCAGTCGTAGCGCCACGGCCCGTTGGGCGCAAAGACCGCCTTCGGGCCGTCCTTCTCGCCGCCGACTCGAGCCGTGGCGTCCGCCGACTGCAGGAAGAGCCGCAGGGCGTGGACCTCCTTGGTAGCGTTGGACGCGCCGCCGTAGCCCATGCCCAGCCCGGGTGTGAAGCCGAACCAGCCGTAGTCCAGCGTCGACTGATCGTAGGTGGCCTCGCGCAGCAGCTCCCAGGCCCGGCCCATCGCGGCGCGGTCGGGCAGGTCGAGGCCGTAGCGGCGCTCGGCGTAGCGCTGGACCCATTCGCGCACGTCGAAGAAGGTGCGGCGCCAGCCCATCTCGGACATGAGCTCGTAGACCACCGGGTTCTGCTCGATGGCCTCCATCGTCATCCCCACCCCCACCTGCCCTCGTCCCCAAGCCATCAACAAGAAGAAGAAGACGACAATGAGCGTTGCAATCATGTTGCTGACGATGGTGATGGAGATGGTAATGATGATGATGGGGGCGGACCATGGTGTTGTTGGGTGTGGCGAGGGCGAGCAGCGGGTCGGTCGAGTACTGGGTCAGGTTGCCGTAGAGGCCGCGCACGCCGCCTCCGTTGTGGAGCATGCACCACACAAACTCCTTCCCAAAGTACGAGTCTGCAATCCCCCCCCCCAACCAACATCCACATCATGACGTGATGACGAGGACGAGGGTGAAGTG
>NAVB01001462.1:0-13029 GCA_002179805.1 Acanthamoeba lenticulata | reverse complement strand
CGCCAATGAGTACCTGTGTTGTCGATCCCAGTTAAGTAATGTCATAAAATTAATTAACTAATTAATATATAAAAGACTACTGCCAAGAAAGACGGCGGGTGGTACGAGCGGGTGAGCGCAGCGGCCATGGGCCTATGACCGAAGCTGTCGGCCTCCTCGATGTCCATGTTACGCAACAACAGCTCCTCGACAAGCTTGGCCCCGCCAGATCGCGTGGCGTGCAACAGCATCGAGGAATCGTCTGCACCAGTTGCCCCCAAAAGAACTGCAAGTAAGGGAATTGCACAACAAGAAGGAGAGAGCCTTCGTCGGGGCCCACGGACCGTTATGGAGGTGCTTCTTGGGATTAGCGCCGGCATCGAGCAAAGCGGCCAACTGTGGGTGGTGTGTCACAATGGTGTGAATAAACACCAACAACAACAAGGACAGTGCGTGGGTGCATGTTGGCCACGGCAGGACATGTCAGCGGAGGCGTGTACGAGCTTGGGAGGCGTAGTGTCATTGATGACGGCCGCGTGAAGGGGCGTAGCGCCCACCATGCTCGAGTCTTCAGCATCGACGTCAACTACAAGCTTTCCCTCGTTGTGCATCCTGAGGAGAAGCTCCGTGCCGGCCAGATTTCCTGATTTGGGCGCATGAAGAAACCACAAGAGGCAGAAAATTAATGACCCAAACGACCGAGTTGAGTGGTGCTTGGACCGAGCGATTGATAAGGGACAGGTACCATTGGACGCGCACACGTGAAGGAGGGTCTTGCCTGAGATCGTCCACGTTGGGGCCCCTTCGGCCAGCATCTGCCACACGTACGATGTGTAGCCAGAAACCATGAGATGAGCGGGAAGATGATAAAATGCCACAGCCGTGCACGTACCAGCTCAAGGCAGGCAGTGGAGGGACTGACCGCAGTATAAAAGATGGGTGGGACGCCCGGATCGCCTCCCGTTGACAGCGAAACTAAGCGTTCGCCTGGATGGAAAACTCAAGAAAAAGGTTAGTGGCAGAGGCGAATCAATGCTGAAGTCTCAGCACAGAGAAAGGCCACGGAAGAGAAGCGTAACTAACCGGTTGTTTCGTCACGCAGGGAGAGAATTAGCTCGAGGCACTCTGCTGATTCTAATTGGGCAGCCAGCTCGAGGGGCAGCAAATAGCCAGGTGGGGAGTAATTGACAAACTCCTTGAGCTTGCGCTTATCGCGTCGGCGGACTTCGTCGACCAGGAGGCGAACAACATCGACGATCCCCGACTTGATTGCTGCTGCGAAGATCGACTCTCCGTGAGACGGCCTGATCGGGATGGGCCACGCAAGGCCGGGCTCCCTGCGCCCCTCACCCTCGCTATCCGCGACTGTTACAGGCGCGATGAGGTGGGCCACGAGGTCCGTGTGGCCGCAGTTGGCGGCATCGGCCAGTGGGGTGGAGCCGAACTCGTCCACTGGCAGGCTCACTTTGTGCCCCTTCTTGGCCGGCTTGCGCTGGCTGCCCATGGCCACATGGCGATGATAAAGGTAGTCCACCACGTCCCGTGAACCCGCGCGACAGGCCAGATGCAGTGGCGTCGTGCCCCTGGTGGCCTCACAAGGCGCGTTGTCGGTGGCTGTCGTGGTGATGGATTCGCTCACGTTGGTGCGACCGTCGATTAATGGTTTCGAGTTCGCCGGCTTAATGACAGCGACGTCCGGCGGGCAGTGGGCCTGTTCGACCAGGAGCGTGACGCATGCGAAATGGCCGGCAGCCGCTGCGTAGTGCAGGGCCGTCCGGCCAATACGGTCGCGATCGTGGGCGAGATCGAACAACTTGGCATCCGTGGACGACTTGGACTTCTTGGTCTTGCCTGAAGCGCCGTCAGTCTGGCTTTGCTCGAGGCACCAACGAAGAACAGCGTCGTTGCCGCACGAGCTGGCCAGGTGCGGCAGGGGCATCAAAAGTTCCTCCTTGCTGGTGGCAACCGAAAGCAAGCGCAGCTGCTTGGCCTTGGCTTGCGAGCCGGCGCCGTTAAGAAGCAGCTCCAGCATGTCCGAGCCAGTGGTGTACCGAGTTGCCCAGGCGAGCGGCAGCTTCAGCCGCTGGGTGCCCAAGGCCATGATGGGCAGGCCTGTAGCACAGCAGCATGAAAGTGTCAGCCCCAGATGCGGATGCAAGAGTACCATGAAGAAAAAGAGCCGCTGCGCTGGATTGGGAGGCGGGAATTGGGGGGCGAGCAAGTACGCATATCCTGTTGGGGGACGAATGTGCCGTGGAGGTAGCGCAGTTTTTGGTGGGCCAGACGAGCCTGCTCCTCGGGGATCAGCTCGTAGAAGGACTTGCAGCCCTCCGGCAGGTGCTTGAATCCGCCACCTCCGCGTCGTCCGAAATTGAAACGGCACGCCCCACCATCCTCCAAGCTTGAGGAAGGGAGGGTCTCTCTCAGTACTCACGGCCAACCGCCTTGGCGAACCATAACATGGCTCCTCAAGAGCGTGCACGACAGAGAATATCGGTGCTGCGTATTACATACCTGACGGCAGGGAAAAGCTTGATGTGCTCATCGATGTCCGTGAAGGCAACACCCATCGGCTCGCCGTTCAGATAATAACTGATTTGGTCGTTGCTCCGGTCGAACTCGCATCCCACGATGTCTGTGTTTGGGGAGGTTTTAGGGTTAGGTGTCTGTCGTGAGGTGCCTGAGGGAGCAGAAGAGCTCAAACGTTTGAGGGCGGAACAAACCTCCTGCTTTCCACCTTCTCAGACCATAGGCCCTGGCCTTTCTGTTGTACCATGTCCTGCGTCGTAAGCCGTCGTAGCCATAGGAACACTGGTCATCGCCGACACCTCCCATATCCTGTGTGTATTTGCTCAAGCAGCCGCATGAGAATAACAGCCAAAACTACAGGCAGAAAAAAAAAGAGGCGACTGGGTGGGAAGGAGAACCGAGAAGATTGATTGACGGGCAGCCCAGCCCAGCTGAGCGGGGCCACCGGTGAGCAGCTCCACCTCAAAGTACCATCGGCCCTCCTGTTTGTGCACGCCCGTGTTGGCCCTCGCGCTGCCGAAGCTCTCCGACCCGTTATAGACCTACTCGTGATTGTATCAGGACCATCATCATCATCATCGTGTCGTGAGTCACGGACAAATTGGGGTGGGGCTTGTGGCGTGACAGGAGCACCTCCAGATTATCAAGCGACACGTTGACGCGGTAGACGTCATTTACATCGAGTGCCACGGAGTAGAGTGACTGCACCGACCTTTCGTTCCACGCTACGAACGGTTGTCTGTCTTCGTACGCGAAGCGCTGCACAACCATAACCACAACCGCAATGTCAACGTCAACGAGAGGGTTTTCGCTTCAAAAACAACACATCCGACACTATGACCTGGTTTGTGGGTGTAAGCAAGTGTACCTGCCAGTGGACCTCATCAAGGGCGGGATCGTGCGCCAGCAAAACTTGCACGCAGGAAGTGTGGTTACGATAGATAGCCGCCATGATGGGCAAAAGCTCGCGTCTATCGGCTGTGTTGATCAACCGTCGTCGTTGAGCGCCTTCGCCCTCACGTTCGCGTGCGCTCTCACTCTCGGGAGTGGCGCCGGCCGCCGCGTCAGCGGCAGCACTGGCAAGAGTACCCGCTATGCCGCCACCGATAGAAGCGACCTGTGAAGAGGAAGGAATGGAGGAGGGCGCCTGCATGGACCGGGCCACGCTCCTCTTGAGCGCGTTGCGCGCTTGGTCGGCGCCCACCGTCGACTGGCGCAGGGCTCCTTGCTGTGAAACACCACCGGGCGGCGCCGGTTGCTTTGAAAAAAGCGGTGTGGTCGGTGGTGGGGCAGCTTGTGTCTGGTCACTACCATCACCAAACATGACGCCGCGGAGAGTGTCATCAAACTCAAGCAGGCGCTTGACGCAGTCGGCGTGTCCGTGGTAGCAGGCCTGGTGCAGCGCCGTGCGGCCGTAGATGTCGGGGCCTTTCAGGAGGTCGTAGCAGTCGCCACGTCCTTCGTCATCGCGTCCGATGCCCAGGTGGATGCGCACGTCGCGCTGTCGCCGTCCCCGTTGGCCCGGCAGTGGGACGTCCTTACCGGCCAGAAGCTCCGAAAGCTCAGAGAGGGGTGAAGAGTCATGGTGGGACATGAACGCTCGCAGTTCGCGTTCGCGCTGGGCCGTCTCGAGGAGCGATGCCAAAAGAAGTTCGAGAGCTGCTAGGTCGCCCAATGCAGCAGCGTTGTGGAGGCGCTCCACAAAGAGGTCCACTGCCGGGGCGCCGGCGTGACTTTCGCTGTTTCCATCCATTGTGCGATCGTAAGCACACAAGAAAAAGAGAGCAAATACTGATTGCTCGACGTAGATCGAAGGGCTTTTTTGAGTTGCGCCCGAGTGTGTGGCTCCGCTTGGGGGTACGCGCCTTCTTCGAAAATCGATTAAGTTGGCTTTGGGCTGATATTAAATTAAACAGAAAAGAAGGTTGTGAAAGAAAAGGCGGAAAAAAGGCGTAAAAAGAAAAGGCTGCAAAATCGAACTCACACAAAGAGATCTCACGTGAGAACCAGCATGGAGAGCCTGACCTCACACGAAGAACAACAACTGGCCGCGTGCTTGAATGACGCATATAAATCTGCTGCTGTAGCAATACATCAGGCGGACATGTGTACGCGCTTCTAGGTCCTTTCCAGATTTGGCCAAAGGGCTGCTGCTGTTAACTCGAGCGCCATGCACAGTGTTAGTGACTACGGGGGCTGGAATGTCAGCCGATAGCGGTTCGTGCCCGTCTCCTGTGGCTTTAAGGGTTAAGAGAGAAAGAAGAGAGAGAGAGAGAAGATGTTCTCAGCGTGAGCAGCATTGCTAACCTTCAATAGGCTTACCTGTGGTACACACACATACACACCAGGACTTTCCCAAGAGCGCTACACGAAAAGCTTATCGTGAGCACATCGCGAGTGGTAAACCGCCGCGGCGGCGGCGGCGGTTTGTGTGTGTGTGTGTGGTGCAGTACAAAGACATAGCCGATGTAGAGACCTACCAGCAGCGTGGACTCACCTACGCTCACCTCTGTCGTACGACATGGTATATGGCCAGTCTCTCTGTTTGCGCGAGCACGAGTTCTCATAATCTCAACTCACAGAGAGTCGTGCGCGACAGGTTGGAAGAGGAACCAGAAGTGTTCTTTGGTGAGCGTCCCCGTTTACCTTGACTGTTCGGTCACACGATGGCTGAGTGAACACTCACCCGAGTTGTGTTGTTGGCCCGCCGGCAGGCTTCTGGGGCGCATGCTGGAACGATTACCAAGACACAGCCCCGCACGCCGGGTTCGGATTGATCCGCGACTGGGCACAGAGCCGCTTTGGTCCCTCCACTGCGGGTGATGAGCGACGACAAATGTGTGCCACAGACCCTCTTCTTCGCTACCGCACCGATGTGACCCTTGGCGTTGACTTTGCAAGTCCCTTCATCTTCTCTCTTGGACAGGATTCGAGGTATTCTGCATCAAAAGCAGCAGCATCACGCCTCTCAGTACACCGACGAACATGTTGATGAAGAAAGCGAAGAGCATGAAGAAAGTGAGATGAGCGGGCTGTTCTGTGAAGAGCAAGCTTCCTGCACAGCACCCGAGGACAACGACACTCGCGAAGCAGCTTCGTCACCCTTTGTGCCAATGGACGCGTTCTTTGTGTTCACATCAAATGTACTTTCCTCTGCCCTCAGCATCACTCATGACCGTTTCGCAAAGCTTTTTTTGAATGTCTGAACAGGTGGATGGTCATCATCAAAAGGCGGGTTTTCCGCCCGGTGCCGTGTACGAAGTGCATGGGTACGCCCCTCGGCACTAAGCTTATTTTTTCGGCTGGTTCCTCGCTCAGGCGCCGCTCCACCAGGTCGATGGCCAATTGGCAGTGCAGCGTGCCCTGCAGCTCCGAAGTGTGGTGTTTGCCGAGCTCCTACCGGTTTCGAGTCGAGCGGCAGCACATGAAAGCCCAGCCTGACTTCCCCATGTGCCGTCACTGTGGCGCACATGCCCGCCCGGCGTGCGCGCGCCTTTTCGGCCTCAACTCTTGCTGGTGGTGGATCTTCTTGCGTTTTTATAATGTGTGACATGAAGATGCGCGCTACAGAGTCCAGATGTACTTTGATAGGCGCAGGATCGAAAACAAGAGCCAGAAGAAGCGCTACACCGTCTGGAAACGAGCTGCGTGGGACGTGCTCCGCCTGGTACCCGATGCCAAGCTGGTCGTTCTCGAGATTGGCTGTGGCACCAACGTACGTCGTTGTGTGGTGGGGCCAAAGAGAAGGTTTGGTGTAATGGGGCAACGATGCAAAAATGGGATTGTCATCATCGTGGTGGGACAGGTGGCGACGGTGCGGTTGGAGTCAGAAGAGGTGCTGGCCAAGAGCGAGGCGGACCGTTGCTGCTTGGTGCGCATCAACGCCGAGTTTCCTAAGTGCCACTGGCGTCCACATCTGCAGACCCACATCATCAGTGTTCATGCCAAAGCGGGAGAAGCTTTGACGGCAATCAACGAACAACTTCTCCTGCTCGCAGCACCATAAAAACAAAGCACATCACTTCATTTGGCATTTTCCCTCTCTTTCAAGCGAAAGAAAAGGAAAAAAAGAGAGAAATGACGTCAGACCTGTTCATTAACAATGACCAAGTGTGATTGGCACGCAATTCCCACCCCGCCCGGAAATTCGCAGGTGGGGCAATTAACGTACCGGATCGGTCCCTCGGCTTGTTACTCTTACGACACACACACACCACAACAACAAAAGATGGCTTCGGCGGCGCCCCCTACGGGCGTTCAGCGGCAGCGAGCGGAGGAGGAACGTCGGCAGCTCGTCGACGACGCACGCCGGCGGGCTGCCGATAAACAGCGTCTTCTGCAACGGCGACCACCCACGCGAGGTTCCAGCAGCAGCAGCAGCAGCAGGAACAGCAGCCTTCAACCCCACACACAGCCTCATCAGCTCCAGCAGCAACCTCAGGATCCTTCTTCTTCTTCTTCTTCTTCGCACGAACCTCCCTCCATCAGCCAAGGAGAGCCAGTGCCTCCAGCGACTACTACAACAACAGACCGATCGCACCACCAAGAAGGGCCCTCCTCTTCTGGGTCCGTGGACCAACAGTTTCACGCCAGTAGTGAGGCCTCACCGGAAACGGCGACACAACAACAAGCTGCTGCGAGCGTGCCTGAAGCAACCAGCGAGAAGGAGTCCCTCCTAAAGGTGGTGCAAGTTGCCAGTGAAAGCACCGACGCTGAGCTTCTTCTCTCATCAGTAAGTGACACTGAAGCTGAAGCGCTGGCTTCTTCTGAGGTCGAGACGGGTCAAGACGAATCACCTTTAGCCTCGCCTCTGCAGCCGGCTGCAGGGGAGTTTGATGTGTCGCTGAGAAGAAGCCCGAGAGGGGAGCATCGTGCCACTTCTGCGTCTGCGTCGGCAAGCCTGCCGGACCAGGATGACGATCCCACTCCTCTTCCGCCACAACACGATCCGTCATTGGAGCTTTGCCATGGAGTAGACGACACGCCTCGTCACGCGGCTGCAGGGGAGACAACAGAAGTGAGCTGCCCTCTGGAGGACGCTCAAGTCGACGATGATTCCTTGTTGGGGGAGGTCGAACTCACTTCATCAAGCGGATCTGAAGTGCTTGATCAAGAATGCAGGGAAGAGGGGAGTGAGCAGCAGCAGCAGCAGCAGCAGCAGCAGCAGCCAAGTATCGACGAAGTGGGCGCTATGGCCCTCCCGCCTCCGCCGCTTCCACCCGCGCCAACGTCTTCATCGCTTCCCTCTTCTCCAGTTGATGTGTCGACAGTCGAGATTCAAGTCCACAACATCACGGTCTCGAGACCCTCGCCTTTGCCTCCCTCTTCATCGCCTCTGGTGTCTCGCAGTAGACCGGCTTCTGCATTGTCGCCATCCTCACCATTGTCATCTTCACCATCAGCTACCTCCTCCCACGAGTGGTCTGCGTCGTCCGTTTCGCCCTTGTCCCCCGCCAGCAGGCGGGCGGCCTTGGGAGGTTTTCGCAGTATCTCGACTGGCTGTCTCCCAACGAGGGATTTGGTGGGATCGACGCCGACATCACGAGAGGCCGCGACCGCCATCACCTCTTCAGTGTCGTTGCCAAACATCGGCCCGCTTGCACCATCACTGGCGAGCCAATCCGTTAGCGCTGCTCTTCGATCGCATGGGTCTCATTTAGAGTTGCCAGGTTTGCACACACTGAAGTAGTCTGCTGGCTGCAAACAGTTCTTTCTTCCGCTAACACACGCATACCACAACAAAAAGCAGACCGCAAACGAAGATGGGCACGTGAGGCTGAGACGGCAAACTCTCTGGGACAAGTGGCTGCTCGGTACCGAACCCTGGCCTCAGAGAGGTACCGATCATCGTCTCCTCCTGATATAGGGGATGTCGTTGCTGACTCTAGGTGGTGTTGTCAAGCGAGAAGAGACGCCGCGATCAGTCTGAGGATCAACTCGACTCTCCTCGCAAGTCAGTGTTGGGCAGCCTTTTCTCTGCTCGACGGCCTGTTCACAGCGTTTCCATGCGCTACATGGCTGATGCGCCCACTGAAGTTGCAGTGTCTGTGAGCGCCGCCTCGCCGGCGCCGCAAGGAACTGAATTGGCATGGAAGAGCATCAGCCGCATGCTCGCCCTTCTTCGTGCACACCGCACCAAGCCCGTCCAAGGCACGTGTGGCACCTCTGCAATAATACCGTCGTGACGGGCCGCGGCTAATGCTAGAGCATTCTGTGGTACTGGCCAGGCAAAGAGCTTGAGACATGGGAGCTCTACTTGGAGCACTACCTCAAAGCCGGCCAGCAGGCTCTCACGAATGAAGGGGACAGTAGCCGCCACGACGAAGAGCAGCAAAGACAAAAAGGACAAAGCTTTGTCCAGCATTGGAACGACCAGGTTTGATGAACGCCCTCTTGTCCTTCTTTTGGCTCTTCTCTTTTCAACACTTACGAGCTGCAATCCAGGCGTTCAAGCTGGCACCTTCAGCCACTTTGGCGGAGATTGGACAGCACTTCGAGCAGATTTATAGCTTTCCTACGAAACGGTACTTCGTGCTTATTCTATCGCCTCGACCTCCGTGAAATACTCCCACCAGGTTTAACCCGAGCACGTGAACATGAGAAAGGTTGAATCTGTTGGGGAATGGTCTCCGGAGTGATGCAGCTTGGCAGTCGTTTTGCTCCACTGCACCCTCCTTGGACACGCTGCAGTTCTCATGCCACACGCTGGTGCTCTCCTTGAACGAGCTCACCCAGACGCCCATTGAAATCTGCCGACTGGTCCATCTGCGTCATCTGTACGTTTCTTTCAACAAGCTCTCCTCTTTGCCGAGTGAGATCGGATTCCTCAAGCACCTGACGGTTCGTCTCCTGCCATTTTCCATGCAACGCTTATGTCGTAAAAATAATCCAAACTAAACTGGTTCAGGTGCTGGAGGCGCGCGGAAACGAGATCACGTCACTCCCCTGGTCAATCTACGAACTTGATTCCTTGAGGAAGCTCGACTTGTCTCAAAACCGCATCTCCCGCCTCCACTCATCCCTTGGCAATCTGTCGCAGCTGGAGTCGCTTAACCTGGCCTATAACCAGCTCATCGCATTGCCCTACGAGCTTGGTTCGTGAGCTCATGTGCCCGTTGGTGATTCGTGACTACTCTCATGTCTCATCGATGGGCGGACTTGGGTACCTTGTACAGGCGCGCTCTACCATCTGCAGGAGCTTAATGTGCGAGGCAATCAGCTCAGTTGGCTGCCTGAATCTATGGCCTCTCTGTCACGCCTCACCCGATTGGACCTCGAGCAGAACAAGACGTCAACACACATGAGTCTCTACCTCCATCTTCTGTCGGCTACCGGACAGCCGCGCTCAACAACGCCCTCGGAACCCGCCGTTGTCCCTCCACCTCCTCCGCCACAAGCCCTGACCAAGTATTTTGGAGACTTGCTCGCCTCGAGCTGGTCACCGTCCCACACGAACGTTTACGTACTGGGCAACGGTAATTCTCTCCCCCCTCCTCAATGTTCCTGCATCAAACACGCATGAGCTTGACACTGCAGTGCCCGCACACCACACACACACACACACCATGCAGATGGAGCGGGCAAGACCTCACTCATCCATTGCCTCACAACTGACCCAACCAAGCGGGAAGCACGGAGCCTGTTCAAGAACCGTAAGATCAAGAGGGGTGTGCGCGTTGAAACGTCCACAACCAGCACACGTGCTGAATTCTGTCCGCTGCTCGACTCCACAGCCACCCCCGACATCCAACTCCAGTACTGGGAGTTCAGCGGTACAAATAACCTGACCCTCTTCTCTCTTGTATTCCACGAGCTTATCGTATCGAGCGAGATGCATGTGTGCGATGTGTGCAGGACGAGCCAAGGCGGCACACGAAGTGTTCTGGTCCAATGGCAAGAATACAGTGTTTGTCGTGGTGTGGGATGTGCGCCATTCGGACACAGAGTCCAATCTGGTGCGTGAACCGCTCCGTCTGCGTGTGCCCCCTTTGCGCTCTCGTGTTGATCAGCGCGTCGCGTGCCCCCGGGGTATGCATAGGAATCCTGGTTCAAAGCCATCTACTCTGTCTGCTGCGGCTCTGCGCCGGCTATTGTCGTGGTGGGCACTCACCTTGATGGGGCCAAGATAGACAACTACCACAACCTCATATTCAACAAATACGCCACACTGTATCCCACCATCCGCTTTGCCACGGCTATCAGGTACTGTTCTTTTTATTTTATATATGCCTTGCCGTCATAAACTGACAATCTAATATGGTATCGGCCGCAACTCAGTTGTGTTCGAGAGGACGACGCGGTGGCCGAGCTTCGAGAAAAGGTCAAACACATCGCGACGCAGGAGATCAGGTAATGCGAATGCCGTGTCCACAACGGATTGCTGGTGGTGCTGACCCTGAGTTTCCTCCACGACTGGGGCTCTAACAGGACGCAAGAGCAGGTGCCGCTTTCATATGTCCTGCTGCACAAGATCATCGCACAGCAAAACGCTGAGTGGCACGAACTTGAACAAGCCGGGTCTTACGTCGGAGGGGGCCAACAGGAGGTAGGTCGAGTTTTGTTTTGTCTCTCTCTCTCTCTCTCTCTGTCTCTTGCGCAAACCATCTTCTCACACGCGGGGGCCAACTAAGGGAGAGGCCAGGTTGGGCAGAACACAATTGCCAATCATCTCTGCCACGCAGTTTTGGACGCTGTTGGAGTTTTGCCGCATCATCTCTCCCAGTGACTCGCCCAGAGAACGGCAACGCAAGCTCCACAAGGTGATCAGCTTCCTCCACTCGATGAGCTCAGCGTTCTGGCTCCCGCTGGCCAGCAACGACAAAAGCACCAACAAAGGCATCCACCATGCCTACGACGCACTCGCCCAACAACCAAGTGTTGTCCAGCAACGCAGTGGTTCACCGGAGCGGAGGGATTCTCTATTCGACGCTGACGGCCAGGCCATGCTGGACGAACTGCTGGACAGTGGCGACAACGAACTCAGCTACGGTTCGAACACCGACGACGAGTCGAGGCGTGGTGAGCGTGACAGCTCCTGGTGTGTCGTGGCCGATATCAGATGGCTGTTAGACGTGCTTGGCCGCACGCTCGAAGCGCAAAACGAGAATTTGATCGACGGTGGCGTTCTCCACCATCGGCACCTCCTCACCCTGTGGGGTGGGAACACCACCGCAGCCTCCAAGTGCTGCGTGCCCGACTACCTCCACGTCAGGTTGCACGCATTGCTGGAAGCCATGGAGCTGTTGTGGACTCCCTCGCGACTGGCCACCACGACCGAACGCGAGAAAGATCCACAGTTCCTGGCCAAGGGCGTCTCCTTCGTGCCTGCACTGTTTCCGGACGGAGTGCCCTACAGCTGGATCAAGTGGGCCACGTTCCTTGGGCGACCCGCCACCGAGCGGTTCGAAGGCGAAATGGCAATCCGCCGGATCGATTCGGAGTCAAGCCCCAACGAAGACGAAGAGGAAATCGAACCCCACCTGGGCGGCATGGTGGGCGACATCAAGTTTGAGCGCTGGTGGATCTTCCCCTTCCTGCCTTCCGGCCTCTTGTCTCGTTTCCTCCTTCGCTTCCTTCGTTCTGTGCAAGCGCAGTCCGCGGGTACGTTGTTTGACTTTTCATTGAGTCTTGCCCTACGTGCGTGGAGACTTCTGTTGACCAACACACGTGATTCTCTTTTGATCCTTCAAGCCACAGGACCAATACAAATGACTTTGGACACATTCTGGACGCACGGCGCAGTGCTTGTAAGCGAAGGCAGTGGTGGAGAATGCACTGCCGTCATCATCAGCACCCGTCCACTCTCACCAGAAGTCAACAAGGTCTTCCGTGCTCGGTACTCATATCAGCTCACCTTTGCGCGCGCGCACACACACACACTTAAGCCATGCAACCATCATTGAAAATGGGCGCTATGCTGCTATCTGTCACTGCTGTTCAGAGTCACACATCCACAAGCGGCCAGGGCAATGAAGGCAGAGAGCGCCGGCCCAGATACCGTACATGCTGCCCATCCTCAACGCGCCTTTTGCATGCAGCCGAGCTAAAAGGGGGCTTGCGCGCATCAAAAAATCACTCAGAGCATGATCTTCAAGGTCTCCGTCTGGGAGAAGAATTCACAACCAGGGAGCTTCTCAGTTCAGGCCTCCTTCTTGGCGACCTTGTTGATTCAAGCGATGGCCTCCTTGATGACGTCCTCTCGTGCGTTTTATTTCTTCCAGTTCTCTCTTTCTCTCCCCGTGCTCATGCATGAGAGCAATAGGTGAGGCCGAGTTCACGTCATTCCGCTACTGCGTGAAAGGAGCACGCTCTGAGTTGCCTTGCCCACATTGCCTCTTGCGGTACAAGCTCAAGCGGGATGAGTCACTGCAACACAACAAGTCTTCGCCATCATCTGAGCCGTCTTCTCCTTCCATGCGACATCGCAAGGCCGCAGTTCCTCGCCCCAAATCCAATTCTGGTACCTCCTACATAACACACCTCATCAAGTTGCACCCCCCCCCCTCTATATCTCTTTCTTAC
>NAVB01001460.1:0-28672 GCA_002179805.1 Acanthamoeba lenticulata | reverse complement strand
AGCGTCAATTCGCGCAGGGGCTCCGGGTGCCGCGTCAGCCAGTCGAGCAGGGTGGCCTCGGTGACGGTCTTGTTCTCTCTGCAACGCACGTGAACACGAGCGCGCTCGACGCGTCAGTTTGTCGTTTGGTCGACATCTGGCCGGCAGAGGCGGAGGGCGCACTGGAGGACGAGCGTGTGCGTCGACCGGGCGGCCCACATGGTGGCCCGGAAGGTCGCGTCGGTGAGGATGTCCCGGCAGTGGCGCAGATGAATCGCCGGCAGCTTCGCCAGCTTGGCGCTCAGGAGGCGCCCGAAGGCGGGGCTCGCCTCGGCGACGTGCCACAACAGCGGCAGCGCAAAGTCTGCGCACGAAAGAACGAAAACGAAGCAAAAGAAAGAAAGAATGAAACACGAGTGCTGACGTCAGCAACGGCCAGAAGGCAAGCGCGCGTACCAAACCAGCGGCTGGTCCTGGGCCCGGACTGGGCAACGTGGTCGAGGATGCGGTCGACAAAGGCGTAGGCCTCGGCGTCGTCGGCGCGAAGGGCGAGCGCCTTCTCGTAGTACTGCCCGACCTGGTGCAGCTTCTTCACGTTGTCCTCGTTCACCTCGGACGCCGCTGCGCCATGTCATGCATGACCAGCGCGTGCTGACGTCAGCATATGTCATTGCCACGTCAGCACACACACATAGAGGGCGCGCCGTACAGCGGAGAACGAGGTGGAGGTTGGAAAAGAGGAGCTCGCCGAGCATGACGAGCGCGTCGTAGTAGTTGGGATCGATCTCGAGCGCGCGGAGCAGACAGTCCTCGATCACGAGGACCGTTCCCTCGCTCGGGGACGAGCCGGAACAGGTGTGGTGGGCCCGCGCCAGGAGAAGGTGGGCCGAGGCCAGGCGCGGCTCGATGGCGAGCGCGGCCTGGTAGCTGGCGATGGCGTCCTTCCACTGCCGCCGGCGCGCGTGGATGTTGCCCACGCCGATGACGCAGCTCGTGTTGGCCGGCTCGAGGTTGAGGGCCGTCTGGTAGGCGATCAGCGCGTTGGACAGCAGCAGCGCCTCCTCGTCCGAGTGGGGCTTGGCGAGGTTGGTGGCCTGCGCCACGAGCATGTCGCCCAGCAGGATGACCGTGTTGACGTCGAGGAACGGCATCTTGCGCGACGCGACCTGTCCCACAATAACAAGGATTAATAAATTTAATAAATGATTAATAAAATGAAAGAGAGGAATGCGAGGTAGGCGCACTTGAAACTTGCCCAGGCCCTGGACAAGCAGGCGGGTCTGGTCGTAGCCCTTCTCCTCGAGGGCCTTGTAGAACATGGCGCTCGCCTCGGCAATATCTGTCGACCGATTCGTTGTGAGAAAGACGAGACCAAGTGGAGCGCGTTTAACCGGGACGAGCCATCGGGGGAGCGGCCGCACCGATGAGGTTCATGTGCTTGACGGTGGCGTGGAGCGTGGTCATGTCCGACGGAAGGAACTTGAAGTTGGGCACCCACTCGCCCCAGACCTTCTCCCCGCTGTCCCGGATCGCGCGCGCAAAGTCCTATCGATGGCGGCCATGGCGCGCCGCGAGTCAGCGGACCATGTGATGATCATCGTCATCCCACGAGCGAGAACGAGGTGATGAGCGAGCGAATGAAGAAGAGACCGACCTTGGTGGCCTCCTCGGTGAGCGGGATGATGTTGGGCGCGAGGGTCCGGAGCCGGTTGAAGAATGTGGTGATCCCCAAGCTGCGCCGCAGATCGTAGCCCGCCTGGAGCTCGTGGTCCAGCAGCGATTTCTGTGAAAATTAAAAGTATAATATAACAAAATTTATAAATTTTGTTTTTAAAAAAATAAATGAAAACCAAAATGCTATTTAAATCATAAAATAAGGCGTACGGCAAACTTCTTGGTGAGGGCGCGCTTGAGGGAGCGCCAGTAGTGGAGGAGCCCCAGAAGGTGGCCGAAGCGAGCGAGGGAGCAAGCAAGCGACGTGCCTCGATCAGGATGGCCTGCTGCAGCTGGGGATTGCAGAGCTGCCGAATGTGCCCCAGATGCCTCACGTTGACGCCGCTCTGCCAGACCCCAAGAGTGCACGGTCAGTTGCTCGCGCTGGATGGGCTTGGCCATGCTGGGCTTGGCCGCGCGTACCGAGTGGAGGACCTCGATGAGGTCGACGTGGGTTTTGCCCTGGTCGGCGCGGTCCTGGGCCTCGTTCAGCTTGCGGGCCACCTCGGGGATGACATCCTTGAACAGCCGCTCGGTGGCCTGCGTGACGTGCAGGTTGAACACGTCCTTCCTGCCGTCGGCCCGCGCCCACACCGTGTAGGCGTCTGTGCCCCATTTTTTGGGCATCAATAACAACAAAAAGAGGCAAACGAGCCACGACGTCAGCAGGGCAAAGAGCCTCAAGAGGGAGGCGCCAGCGCGGGGCCTGTGGACGCACCGGAGGAGAGCGGGACCTCGTTGGACTTGACCAGCTCCGGCCGCAAGAGGTTGTACAAGATGATCCCCTTTCGCCCCAAGCTGTGCCAAATTGTCAGCATAAGTAAAAAATTCAAATTCAAATTCCAAAAATGCAAAGAATGGCGTACTTGGCGGGATCGGGTCGTTCGGGCGGGAAGGTGCGGGCAAAGTCCTGATGAGGGGCCATAACATTAGAGAGAAGCAAAAAGGTAGCGAGCCGTTAAAGAAGAAGCAGAGGAAGAAGATGACATACGACGACGTAGTAGCGGTCGTCAGTGCCCTTGTGGCCCTCGATGTCGACCGGTCCATAGATCTTTTTGCCCAGGCCCTCGGGCGTGCCCACGTAATGGCCGCGAAGGTTCATCTTGCGGGCGGCGCTCTTCATCATGGCGTTGAGCTGCGGGTCCTCGCAGTGGATCGTCACACCAGCGTCGCTCCTGCACGCCGTTCGCCCCCGCCCGGTCTCAGTCTCACCGCGCGGGTGTTTGCGCTTTGAGGAGAATGAAAGCGGAGTCCTCGTACGAGCCGTAGCGGAGGGTGGAAGAGTTGATGGGCAGGATGGTGATCGCGATCAGCCGGAAGCCCAGGTAGTCGATCACTGGTCCGGACCATCGCGACGAGCAACCATCAGCGCAAAGAAAAGAACGAAAAACGAAAAACGAAAAACGAAAACGAAGGGGTAGTGAGACGGACGGGCCATGAGGGGCACATGGAGGCCCGGAATCTGGCAGCTGTAGTAGTGGATGAGGCCCTTGAGGTCGTGCGATGCCGCCTTCCTGTGGGTTGATTGCGATGAGCTCTCTGCAAAGTGTTGATGGAAGAGGGGAAACCGAACATGGCATATTCATCGCCGCCATAGATGCCGTAGATATCGGAGGCGAATTTGAAGAAGATGTCCTGCACCATGAACTTCTCGCCGCCAGCCTGGCCACCAACAGCGATCGGCTTGATCGTCTTCTTATTTACTGCACTCCGCAACGATCACGGGCGTCATTAATTTTTAAAAAAATGCTTAAAAATACAATAATATAAAATAGTGGACATACTCGGAAGGCCGAGCTCAGAGATGATGATCTTGCCGTAGGTCTCGGCCGCGAAGACAAAGTCGTGCGCCAGCCGCGCGAGCCGAGCAAACTTGTCAGCTGATGGCTCTAGCCCCAGCAGCCGCTACGCTCGGGCACACATAGACACGTCGCGCGTGAGACCATAAAGGACCTGATGAGGAAGAGGGAGGGGACAGGGCAAGGGAAGGACCTGGAACTCCTCGTTCCAGTTCTTGGTTCGGACGAGCGGGCGGCGACTGGTCCGCCTGGCCTCGTCTTCGTCTTCGCTCTCTTCCTCTTCCTCCCCCTCAGAGTCCGTCCCGCTGTCGCTCTCCTCCCCGGCGTTTGTCGATTTGTCATCACGCGGCTCGTCGTAGACGCTTTGCACACCGCCAGAGGCCTCCTCCATGCTCGCCGAGCCGTAGACCGATGCTGGTGGTGATGTGGCGACGCAAGACAAGACGTGAACACGGTGCGTCAGTGGCCCATGGGCTGGGGGCGGGAGAGGCTCGAGCGCTGCGTACCCATGGTGTCGGCCGACTTGTCCACCACCTGGCCGTACATGTCCGACCTGGGGAACACAGTCCAGGACCACGTCCCTGTCACTCATGGCGTCCACCAACGAGAGAGCGGAGACGAGCCGTACCGGGAGGCGGTTCTTTCAAAGATCTCGTAGGGCGTCTGGTAGGGCACAGAAGCGTAGTCCGACCCTGCCGATGATGACGACGTATGAGCCGTCAGTTTGGCTCTTAGAGGCGACAAAGAAAGGAGAGTACCAGCATCGTGTTCGTCGTGCAGCGGAGTGTGCACCGGTTCCTCGCTGCCCGAAAAGTACCATAAAATAAAATAAAGCACGAAGACGATTAGCTCAAAATCGCATATGAAGCCACCACAAGATCTGCTGCATTGGTCTTGCTACGGAGGGCAGGAGTGCCTGGTGGTTATGGGCCAAGTAGCGGTGGGCACTACTTCGCTGTCGAGGGCGGCCTCGTTCCTCTCCGGACAAAACTCGACGTCCGAAGCGTTCTCCACGTAGCTCATGGCTGTTGATGCGTGCGTGCCGCTGGTCCAGTGGCAAACACCACAACAAGAAGAAGAGGCTTTATGCGAGTGGGCAAAAAACCTAAAAAAATAAAATTCGCTTATATTCCACGAACGGGCGCAAAGTGTTGAACTTAAGACGGACTTGTGATGATGACTCAGCAGCTTCCGATTCAACTGCGACGTGGCGGAGATGACGTCAACGGGAGCGAATGGTGTCGGCGCTCGCCGGCGGCCACCATAGCCGCCGATAGCGACGATGATGAGGATGAAGACGACGGCGAAGCGGCGGACGACTCGCGCGGCAGCAGGAACGAGGAGGACGGGGAGAAGGAGTGCGACACGGGCGACGCGGGCGAGGGCCGGTTGGACTTGCCCTGGCCCGTCTTGTTGTAGACTTGGGCGAAGAAGGACGACGGGACCGTCATCGGTCGCCGCTCCGGCCGGGGCACCCACCACGGCCGCCGGGCCGTCAGCGCCACGCCGTAGAGCGCCCATGTGATCTCCTTGATCAAGTCCTTGCGCGCCAACGCGTCGTCATCATCGACGTCTTCGTTGGCGTCTTCGTCGGTGTCGGCAGGCTCCAGGCCGACGATGGCCAGAGCGGCGGTGGCATCGCGCGGACGAGGCGGCGAGCTCGGGGCCTGAAGCTGGACGATCCACGTATCGGGCTCCTCTGGCACGAGTCGCCGGAAGAGCGAAGGCGACGACGAGGCGGGCGACAATGACGACAACGCTCGACCGGCGCTCGACGGCGGGAAGAACTGCTCGAGCAGCGGGTGATGCTCAAAGGGCGGCAAGTCGAGACGCAGCAAGGGCTCCACGCAGCGCTCCAACACCGACACCTGCGCGTCCAACACATGAGCTTTGCAAGGCGGGGAGACGCCGTGGGGCAGAGTTGGGCACCATCATGGCCGGCGGAGGCTCGGGCAGCTCGATGGCCGGGAGGGGCTGACCGCACAGGGCCCTCGCCACGGCCTCAACCACTTCGGCAACCGAGACCTCGAGACCCAACGAAGATGACAAAGAAGATGAAGATGAAGAAGGCAAAGATGGCGGGCGGAAGGGCCCAAGGCCCAGTGCACGGAGGTGGTCCCCCACGCGCTCGAGGAGGCGGCTCACGGGCTGCGGAGGCGGCGTAGGCAGGCGATACACCAGTCGCCGCACGCCGTCGTCACCTCCTTCGCCGTTGGTAATGTGCGGGTCTGTCGCACGGTTCACGCCCGCCTCGAGCTGCCGCAGCTGGTCGAGCAGCTGCGACACAAAAAAGACGATATGTACAGTCGAGGAAGAGGGCGAAGAAGTGGGGAGGGCAAGCGTCAGCCCGGGGCTGAACGCCGCAGACTGCTGCTGCCTGAGCTGCGCAACGAGCGACCCAAGCAGGAAGCGGAGGGTGGCGGGGGCCTCGTCGCCCTCTGGCGGCACCAGCGCGACCTCAGCCGCACGATGCGGATCCGCGGCGGAGGCACTCAACTCGGCGCCCTCAAGTCCCTCAAAGCGCTCGTGCTGGTGGTGTTCGACAAGGGCGGCTAGCAGGCCAAGCGCGTCGGCCAGGCCCGCAGGCTCAAGGACCGCCGGCCACTGCGCGTCCGGCCTTCGGCCGCCCACGTCAAAGTGGTACTTGGCCACAGCCTCGGCCAGCAGCCGCAGCAGCCGGCGACAGGTGAAACCCTTGAACCCGACGTCAACGGCATTGAGCGCAGCGCCCGACGATGCCGGGAGCTGACGCTCGATCATGGCCTCGGCCAGGTCGAGCACCTGCCGGGTGAGCGCGGCGGAACTCTCCAACCCGATCTTCTCCTTCTTCTTCTTCTTCTTGTCGAGGTCGTCCTTCTTCACGCGTTCGTGCGTCTCATAGCGCAGGCAGTACTCGCCCGCGGCACTCTGGGCGTCGCCGACGCCAGCTTGGCTCGCATAAGGGCCTGTCTCCAGACCCAGCCACCGACGCACCACTGGCGCGGTGAGCACCCCACATGGGCAAGCTCGCAGGCGGCAGCCCTGTTCGGGTACGCACCGTAAGTGATCTGCTTAAAATGCTCGTGCGGGTGGCGATGGACGCGACTCTCGTCCACTCGCCGCTTGCCGAAATCGTAGGCGAACGTGTAGAGCGCCTGGTCCGTCAGCACCACGAGCCGTTCCTGGGCCTGGCCTCGGAAGTTAACCTGTCGTGTGTCGTGTGTGTTTAAGAAGGCGGTAGTGAGCTCGAGGCCTGCAGAGGGCCAGAACAGAGGGCAGCGTGCCTTGGTGCAGTGCCAGCCCTGGATGTAGACCTCGCCAGAGCCCACAAAGGGCGGCCGGAAACAGGTGTCGATGGCCTCGGCCAGCTCGGCGTCGGGCTGCTGGAAGCAGGGCCGGGCGAGGATCCGCCGCAGGTAGTCCACGTGGCCGTTGAGCGTGTCAGGCGACCGCAGCGCGCGCTCGAGGCAACGAAACTTGGTTTTGTGGTCGTCCGGCGGACACGCGGCCAGTTCCTCGGCCTGCGTCAGCACCTCGGCGATTTGGTCCGGCCGGAAGCCGGCGTGCCAGCCTTCGAGCTCCCACACGCCGTCAATGTACAGCGTGTCGGCGTCGACAAAGCAGCGCTTGCGGGCGATGTCCCGACCGGGGACGTGCCGCACCACGACGCGCCGTACGGCGGCTTCATGGTTCCAGCCCAGCGCAGAGGGAAGGAGCCCTGCGACGTCGGTGCCGGTGGGCATAGGGTGGCGGCGCTTGGCGCGTTGGCGGGCGAGGAGGCCAAAGGCCAGCGCTACAGGGGCCAGCGAGTAGTGGCCGCCCCACCCAGCCAGATGGCGCAGGGCCAGCGCCTTGGCCTGCTCATTGTGCTCTGCTTCGAGCGTCGCCCAGTCAATGACCACCTCAACTGGCGGCACCGCAGGAACAGGGAGGCCACCATCTGTGGAGCTTGTGGGCTCGCCTTGCTGAGATGGGTCGTCCTCGCGGAGAGCGTGGGCGATGGCTGCGCTGCAGCGCGGAAGGATGAAGTGGGTGAGTAGCGCTTGGTGGTGGGAGGCAGCGAGGCCAAAATGTCGGGTAAGGGTGGCGAGGAGACGCTTGCGCGAGAAGCCCCCAAGGGCGCCCTGGCCAAAGTTGCCGCGGAGGGTCAACACCCACACGTCCTCTTCTTCCTCTGCCTCAGCGGCCGCACTCAATTCTGCCTTGTTGGTGGTGTTGGTGTTCTTCTTGGTGGGACAGAGCTTGAGGACGACTTTGTCCCGGCCGCGCAGCTGCTTGTCCTCGTTCTGAACCACGATACGCGCCAGTTTGGACGAGATGCAAGCTTGGCCGCCGGGGTAGAGCGCGACGGGCTGCACTCCGGTACCACCGGAAGTATTGCTGGCCGCTGTAGGCACGACGGAACTGCAGATTTCCTCAATTACGCTGACGATTCGGTGGAGAACAAAGTAGCTGCACCACAGGTAGAGCGTGTGAATGGCTACCTCTGGGCGCTTGGCCTTGGTGAACGAGTCCCAGTTGACGTCAATTGGAATTCTTGTCACTGCCGATTGATTTGCAGTGCATGCGCGTTGGAGAAGGGCCTCGTAGTGAGGCACTATACTGTCAACAACGCGCTCCTTCTTGCACAACACCTCGCTGCTTAGGGCAAAGCGTTGGGTTCTTCGGTCGTGTTCCATCTCGTGAAAACAGGTCAAGTGGCGGGAGTTCCCGGGTGGTATTAAAAAGGTACGGGAAAGGGGCGAGAACAAGAGGCTTAGAGTTGGGAATCGCGTACTGTAGCACTTGGCCTTTGGCAGGCCCGCGCTGGTGCTCTCGTGCAACGTGGAGATAATATGTCGAACTGGTTGGCTAGATACTGTTAAGGTTTGACTGCTCCGTGGCCACCAGAACACCAAAAAGCAAACCGGTGAGCTATCCTAACATTCTTTTCTCATCGGGGTGACTGGGGGGCGACACTCACAACAGCTTGATCTCACTGCAAAAAGGTGAAGGTGAAGGTGAAGGTGGGCGCTGCGTCGAGCAGCCCAACCTGTGCATCGTGACCGAGGTGCCCAGCACGGCAGCCTGCAGGGCCTGCTTCAGAATTCTAACTGGACGTTGTGGAGCAGGAGAGGCCCCTCTTGCATTGTCGAAATAAGATGCCGTTAGAAATATTTTAAACTTGACGTGCTCGTAAGTGACGAATACTTTCGAATACCAGCATCTACTCAAGAACTTGAAGAAGGCAAGTTTAGTAAAAGGATTTTATTTCTGTTTATCAGGCAAAATTGAACAGAGATCTTGTAACTGTACACACGGTCATCGCTCGCGTTGCAGACTGTTCGGGCCATCTTTTTGTCGTTTGTTTCCTTCCATTCGGTGAAGGTCAGCCGGAAATCGCTCGTGGGCCGTCCCTCCAGACAAGCCGAGCGAGAGTCGAAAGAGAGCGTCATCAGCAGCAACAGACTTGTGGCTACACGCTTAGGCGCGCTCACCACGGATCCTCCTGGCCAGCTGGATATCCTTAGGCATGATCGTGACGCGCTTGGCGTGGATGGCGCAAAGGTTGGTGTCCTCGAAGAGACCGACGAGGTAGGCCTCAGCCGCCTCCTGGAGGGCAGCGACGGCAGCGCTCTGGAACCTCAGATCTGCGGAAAAAGAGGAAATTTCGGGTTAGGCGCAAAATATGAAATAAAAGATGGGGTGAATCGATGAGAGGTCTAGTCAACACTAGAAACATTGATGCCTTCCAAAAGTACTCGACCACAAGTAAACGAGAGAAAGAATAAAACTTGCAATAAAGGGAAGTAATAGAATCGATAACGTCGAATGTAGAGGTGAGCGTACCAGTCTTGTAGTCCTGAGCGATCTCACGGACGAGGCGCTGGAAGGGCAGCTTCCTGAGGAGAAGCTCGGTCGACTTCTGGTACTTACGGATCTCACGGAGGGCGACGGTACCCGGCCTGAACCTGTGGGGCTTCTTGACACCACCAGCAAGGGCGCTCTTCTTGGCGGACTTGGAGGCCATCTTGCGGGGCGCCTTGCCACCGGTCGACTTACGGGCGGTCTGCTTGGTACGGGCCATCGTTTAATTGATTCTTTGGTAAGGGGAGGAAGGTGGTGTGTCTTCTTGGGGCAGCGCAAGATGAAGAAAATCGAACTACCCCAACGGCCGACGTTTTATGGCGCGCCAGCAAACCGTTGACGGAACCGGCCGGATTGGTCCTGCGTCGACACACCAACAAGGCGGCCGTTGCCATCAACGTCTCTGTGTTTTCGTAACGGGCGGCCCATGATCGGCCTTCCCGCCCAAACCATCAACGGCTCCAACGCCACGCTATGCGCGCCCCTCCGTGTTGGTTAGTGGTGGTTTGGGCAAACAAGCAACAGGCGGCAACTCGCTTGTGCGCCTTGTGCTCGGGTGAGTGTCGCGAGATGTAGGCCAAAAAGAAGGTGTTGTATTCTTTGAGGGCTACTCGCTACGTTCGTGGTGTTGTTGGCGCGGTGGCCGTGGTAGAGGAAGAGGAAGAAGGGGTTGGCAGAGAGATAGGGATGGTCGTGGCCAGGGCTTGCGTATGCTTCTTCTTCTTGGCCTCCTTCTTCTCTTCATGGATCTTGTTCTTGAATCGCTTGACACGCTGTTGCGACGTGTCCCTACCCTTAGCTTCGGGTTGGATCATCTTGAGTTTGGCACCATTCTTGATGGCCTTCTCAGCAATGATGTTCTCGATGTTGCGATTAATCGTTTTGCCCAATTTCTGTTCAATTTCCGAAATGGAAAATTAGGTGTTGAATTGCGAGAGTAGGAGATGGACAAGAGATACCTGGCGCGCCTTCTCCGTGCCACTCTTGGGCTTTTGCTTTACGGGAGCTCCCTTGCGGGCTATTCGATAGGAGCAATAAATTGGTCAAACTGCTTGGACCAAAAGCAAGAAAGAGAGGAATCACTACATACTGGTTGGCTTTGTGATGTTCTTTTTCGTCTTTTGCACCCCAACCCCCGCCTTTGACACGCTTCCTTGTGGCATCTTACTCTTTTGTGTTGAATGATTCTTTCCTGTCTCGCTTCTTTCTCGCTGGCACATTTCCTTGCGTTTTCTTGCGACCGAAATTTCCATCGTCAACCTCTTCTTCGAAAAAAACGAAAAGACAGGAATTTGTTTCGTGCACGTAACGGCCAGTACATTCATCTGTTTGTCCCCCGAGAGTACCTTAATTCCCAATTGATGCACGATGTCTGTGGAGCAGGGGGAGTACCAACTTGTCCTGCAGCTCCAACGCAATCCTTCCGCTACAACCGCAGACGATTCTGAACTGAGTCAAGAGAGCCTGCGCCAGTGCGTAGTGTCGCACGAAACTTCTGCTTTTGCTCATTCTCATCTGGTGCGGCGGCACTGCAGAGAGTGGCGCGACGGGCGGTTGTACGCGGTAGGGCCCGACCTGGAGGAACACGCACTGAAAGTAGTGATTAATCACAAGCCCACAATAACACAACCCTCCTCGCTTCCGACCGAGGTTGAAATCTTTGTCGGTGGGCAGGTGCGTCCTCATCAAAAAAGAGTTTTCTTAATCAATTATTTTTTAATTTTACTAATTAAAAATAATAATGGTGAAATAAATCAGAAAAATGCGGCCAACCCACTGCTGTGGCCGTCGGCGCACCTGGCGATGGATGGCATCACGTTTGCTGCGCTGGAGCAATACGCCGAGCAGCCGACGCACCAAACCACAGCCGCGCCGCGCGAGATGGCGATCGAGGTGCGCTTCTACCCGGTGATCGCCCTCCATGAGGTGCCGGCGAACGAGGGCGGCGGCCCAGACGTCTACCAGACCGAGCGCATGGCCCACCCGACCGTCGTGCTGGAGATCATCTACGTGGCCGACAGCGGTGCGCCATCAGCGGCCGTGGCGCTTGCCACGTCGGACGCCGCCTCGTTGGACTACGCCGCCAGCCAGTCCTGCACGCCTGGCTTCTCCTCCTCGCTGGCCTCCACCCCGTTGTATGGATCGCAGGCCACGGCCTCCTCCCAGCTCGCCTCCCAAGCCTCGCAGGCCTCATCGCAGTCGCAGTCGCTGGCCGCCTCCCAGTCGTCCATGACGCCGCCCACGCCCTTCACCATCCCGGCCTCGGCCTACCTTCCCGCCTTCCAATCCCAGCAACCGCCGCCGCACGAGGACACACTCGGCTCGCTCGGGCCCGAGTTCGCCGCTGATGAGTCACAGGCCGCGTCTTCCATGGAGGTCGTCGGTGGCGGCAAACGCAAGCGAGCGGACGATGACGCTGTCGTTGGCTCGTCGCCGCTGGCCAGCGCGCCCTATGCCTCGCAGGACGAGCGTAGGCGCAGGACCACCGCCATCGCGAGCGAGGACGGCGAGGAAACCGCCAATGGGACGACCTTTGCGCTGGCGCTGCCCCATCGGCAGGAGGACTCGCCGCTGCTGGCGCTGGACACGTCCCTGCTGGTCTTCTTGCTGTCGCACTACCTGGACTACGGCTGGGGCTACCTCGACCTCCTGGCCCTGGCCGCCTCGTGCCGACAGCTGCACCACCTGCTTCTGGCCTCGCCGGCGGCCGCCCTCGTCTGGTCGGCCATCCACTCGTTCGACTTCTCGCCCGTGGGCAAGCGCGCCACCAGAGCCCACATCGCCGACGTCCTCTCCCGCTGTCGTGGTTCGCTATTTATTGATTTATTGATTTATTATTCTTGCGCATTTCCATCTTTTTTATTTCCTCTTTTTTTATTTTTAAATAATTGTTTTCCCCGCAGGATACGGAGAGGACTCGAACGCGCAGACTCGGGACCTGCTGCGCTCGTCAGCGCTACTGAGTGGCCTCGAGCAGCGCGGCCGCGTGCGGTCGCTCAACCTCTCCTACTGCGCTCTCCTCTCGCTCGACGACATCAAGGCCCTCGTCGAGATGTGTGCGCCGCCCGGTGACGACCAGCTCGTCGACCGGCAGACGCCGCCCAAGGCTCTCGGCGACGAAGCCGACCCGGTGGCCGAGCAGCACCTGGAGACGCTGCGCCTGATGGAGCTCGACGCCATTCGTAACCTGGCCTTTGTCCACAGCCTCTACGCCCGGTGGGCGCCCTACCTGCGCGTGCTCGAGGTCAAGAACTGCACCGGCCTCGACGCCTCACCCGGCGTGCCGGGCGGCTTCTTCGAGCCTGCCGGGGCCTCGCCCTGGGCGAACCCGAGCCCACTGGCCTCGCCCTGCCCCACGCCCGGGCCGTCGCCAATGCACCCTGGGCCGCGCGGCGCACCGGCGAGGCAGCCGCCATCGCGAGCCACGCCATCGGCGTCGTCATCGGGCCGCGGACGAGGCGGGGCGGTGTCCACTCCCACGTTCGTAGTGACGCCATCATCGGCCCACCGGCCCCAATCGTCGTCGTCGCGCTCGCTCTTCTCGTCACCGCCATCGACGCCGACGGCCTCGTCGCTGTTGTCGCCCGCCCGGCCGACGCGCTACTCAACGTCATCATCGTCGGCGGCCAAGTCGGCGCCGACGTCGCCCTACGCCACGCCGCCTCGGCTGCCGGCCTCGCGCTCGGCCCCGACGTCGCCCCACCGCTCGCCGACGAGCTCGTCCCACCCGGGCTCGCCCACCAGCGGCCCGAACCTATTGGTCCTCCTGCCGCCCAGCGTCTACCTGCGCGAGGTGTCGCTCCTTAAGTGCGCCCCGCCGGAGCCCTGCATCGTACAGCTGGTCTCGGCCCTGCCGAACCTCGAGGCGCTCGACCTGTGGGGCTGCCGCGTGACGGACCGCGTCGTCGAGACGCTGGCCGCGGGCTGCCCGCGCCTGCGCCGGCTCTCGCTGGCCGAGAATCCCATCACCGACCGCGCGCTGGCCCTGCTCAATCCGGGCTCCTTCCCCGGGCTGACCGCGCTCACGCTCCGGCGCTGCACGGAGCTCACCTCAGCCGCCCTGGCCACCATGGCCCTCGCCTGGCAGCACGCCGCGAGCGGCGACAATGAAGACGACGACTACTTTAAGCAAGAGGACGTTGACGGCGGGGCTGACGGCGACGGCTGGGCCATGCCCCGGCCAGCGCTGCAGGCCAAGTCCGAGAACGTCGGCGACGGCGACGGGCAGCCGCCGGCGCGACGCGGGCTGGAGGAGCTCGACCTATGGGGCGTCAACGTGTACGACCACGCGGTGAGCGCCATCGCGGCGAGCTTCCCGCATCTCCGCACCCTCTGGCTCGGCGAGACGGCCGTGACGGACGAGGGCCTGCTCGAGCTGGCCCAGCGATGCCACGAGCTGCGCGAGGTCAGCCTTCGGCGGTGCACCAATGGCGTGACGGACGCCGGCATCGTCGCGCTGCTTCAGGCCAACGCCGCGAGCGGCGCGCTCACAAAAATCGACCTATGGGTACGTGCCGCATCAGCCTTGCATCGAAATCACTTCGACCGAAGCTCATACGATGCTTTACGACGACAGGGCGTCAGGCGGGTGACGGACGCGACCGTGGTGACCATCGCGCAGTGCGCGCCGGCCCTCAAGTCGCTTGAACTGGCTGAGTCTGACATTAGCGACATCGCGCTGGCCCATCTCGCCCACGGTACGCGCCATGACCAACTCTTCTTCTTCTTCTTCTTGATGTTGCGTTGCTCATCTCGTGGACTTGTCCTTTGCAGGCTGTCGGCAGCTGGAAGAGCTCTCCCTGCGTCGATGCCTCAAGATCACCGACGCCGGCATCGTCCCCCTGGTGCAAGGCTGCCGGTCCATCAAGAATCTCGAGTATGTCCTCCGTTTTCTGGACATATGATCATTTATTATTTATATAAATAATTATCAATTTATTTAATGATGTTTTGGCGGCAGTTTGTGGGAGTGCGGGCAGGTCACGGACGTGGGGCTCGAAGCCGTTGCGCTCCACTTGGGGTCCACCCTCCACGCACTGGAGGCCACCGAGCTGCCCATCACCGCCGCCTCGCTCGTCGCCCTCGCCAGCCACTGCCTCCAGCTCACCCACCTTGTACGCGGCCTCGTCTCTCTGGGGCTGGCTTCCTTTAACAGCGCTGCTGACGTCACGTCCTTGGTTGTTGGCCCTACGTAAGGCCCTGCGGCGGTGCGACCAGCTTGACGATGCGGCGGTGGCGGCCTTCTTCGCGGCTCTGCCCGTCGAGCTGCGCCGACGACGGTTGCGCAAGCTCGACCTCTCCTACTGTCAACGCATCACTCCGGCCATCTTCGACCTCCTCGTCGACCATCGTACGTCATTTTATTTCAATTCAATTATTATTATTTCTACAATTAATTGTTAAATTTAACATTTTTTTTCTAATACAGCTCAACTGCCGCATGAGCTCGAGCTTTACGACTGTCCGCACATTGGGAAGGTCCCCATCGAGCGCTTCCTGGGTCGCGTGGCGCCCACCAACCGCACCACCGTGGCCTACCACGACTACCGGCCCATGACGCTCAAGGAGGTCAAAGCCCTCTGCTCGTCGTTTGAGTGCGCCGCCACCTGCCCCACGGTACTTTCTCCGCCTCCACATTTTTTAAAAATCAAAAATAAATAAAAATTAAATATATGATGATTAATTTAAAAATATTTTAAACAGGAATACGTGAGCGTCGTTTGCACGGTGCACGAGATCCGCCGCTCGGGCATGTGGTACCCGGCCTGCCCGTGGCCCAAGTGCCACAAGAAGGTCGAGGAGTACTATGGCGAAGGCGGCGACGATGCGACGACGCCCGGGCGGCGGTGGATGTGCAAGGCCTGCGGGCGGGTCTACGACAGCTTCGTGTACCGCTACATGGCCAGCCTGCGCGTGGTGGACCACTCGGGCGACCTGTGGCTGCGCGCTTTTGACGAGGCCGCCGCGCCGCTGCTGGGCGCCTCGGCCCAGGCCCTCTCCCAGCTCCGCGACTTTGTACGTCTTTCCTTCTGGGCCTGTGTAGCCAATGCGCGTTGGCCACGCCAGCTTGCTGACGTGTCACACAGGACGAGGCGATGTTCGAGGACAAGCTCAAGGAAGCGCAGCTCCAGCGACACGAGATGCGACTGAAGGTGGTGCAGGAGACCTACCAGGGCCGGCGCTCGGGCCGGGCTCAGCTGCTGTCCCACACGCCCTTGAGCGGCGTGGCTGCTGCGCAGGCCAGCCTCCTCGTCCAGCGCATCGACGCCCTCCTCTGGCTTGCCTATGTTTGATTTTATTTTTTTTGTACATTTTATGGCTGAGCTTGGGTGATGTCCTTCCACTCCTCAATCAGCGCAAGAGACGACTCGCACTTTGACTTAATGATGTCATAGCAAGATGCCTCGAGGCTGTTGTTAGCGGCAGGAGGGTTTCCAGCCACAGGAGACTTTCGGGCCATGTGACAAGAAAACTGGAGGGCTAAAACTGGTGATACTTTTTTATTTATCACACCACAATGCATGAAGATGGCGCCACCAAGGAAGAGGCCGTGAGCGCAGAACAGCATGATGAGACCTTGAACGCGTGGAAGGATTGGCATCGGAGGGAACTGCACGATGCGTTAGTAGCTTTTGACATTGCACCGGAAAGCGTGAGGCTTGAGTTCGTGTCCGCCCTCAAGCCGGGCTGGGTCGCAGGCGTCAACACGCTCACCCGTGAGGTTAAAGTTTCTCTATCCGGCCTGGAAGTGTTGGAGAACTCGCTGGCCAGAGGACCAACCTCAGCACAACCGGCCATGTTCGCCGAAGAACTGCTTCCTCTCCGCAGGTTTGCGCTCTGGCATGAAGTGGGTACTCATCCTCCTGTTCTCTTTTACTGGAGGATAACAACTGACAATCTAAAAATGTAAAAAAGCACACTTGCACGACCGCATCGAGCAGAAGTTTATTGCCTTTAAGTCCGTGTTTGCCGGTGTAGCCACGTTTTCCACTGGGCTCTTCATCGCCACGGTTCTCCCGCGGGTTCGACCCCTTCTACGGTCGCTTGTCCCGATCAGGGGCAGCGACCTCTTCATCCCCGCGCTCCTGGGATCGCTCTCTATTGGTGGCGCGTATGTTTACAGCGAGCGGCGTTTCCTTCACTACCGAGAGATGCACGCCGACGCGTTGGCAGCAGCCAAGCTGCTTGATAGGGGTGCAATCTTATGCATCTCAAGATGTTAAACACGCTTTCGTGGGCGGTGCCTCACTGTTGTATCTCTCAACAGGTGATTCGAGAGCGGTAGCGCTCCAGCTCTGCACCTACCTGCTGGGCGACGACCTGCCAGGCGGTCGGAACCACGCGGCCCCAAAGGTCGAGTTGGCTCATCTGCACAAGTTCCTCACCAAGCGCGGCCACGCCGTGAAGATCGAGACGACGGAGAAGGAAAATGGGGATCGTTTGCTGCAAGTGTCGGTCGAGGACGAAAAAGTGCAGATGACGTGCCAAAAAACAAACGAATAAAATGTGCACCAATTAATGATTATATGTTGTTTTTATTTATTTTAAAATAAAAGATTATGTTCAGTTGAGGTTCATCGCTGCTGAGTCGTGGATGATGAAGTCATCTGCTGCGTGCAGGTCGCCGTTCAGCATCAGGTCGAGCAGCTCCGTGTCTTCCAAGGCCGTGGTCCTCTGGCTCGCGCCCTGCCCGGGGCAGCCGCTGCCATTGCTGCTCCACTCGCCGCCGCCGCTCCCGTCGCACCGACCAGTCGTGCTCTCTTCGCCACACGACATGTCTTTGAGCGGACAGTTCGACCCTTGGCCGGTCGTGGAGGGGCAGTGCTCGCGCCACTCGAGCGGCGCCCAGAAGTACTCGTCCGGGCGCAGGGTGTCGTGGTGCCAGCTGTGCCCGCTGGCCACCGCGTAGTTGACCTAAAATAGTAAAAATAAAATAAAATAAAATAAAATAAAATAAAATAAAATAAAATAAAATAAAATAAAATAAAATAGTAAAACAAGTAAAAAAATCAGCTGACGTTCGTGGTGGACAGGACAAGAGCAAGTGTGTACGTGGCCGATCTCGTCGTAGAAAAATTGCATACTAAACTGGACGCGCAACGTGTGCCCGTTGATGCATCGAACCAGCGGGGTGGAGGTGCTGATTGCACTCACTTGCATCGGCCTGCAATATATAAATTTGTTTTTAGTCAGGAACAAATACAATATAATATGATGTAATAAAATTAAATAAAATTAAATAATATTCACCGGTTCCACTGGAAAGCTTTGGCCTGGGAACAGCCCCCGTGATCGACCCAAAGCTGCGTCAGTGGAAACCCGGCCAGCGTGATCGGCGGGAAGCCGACGAGCTGGCAAAAGGCCGGGTTGGCGTAGAAGACGATGGGCGCCACCATGCCCCGGTTCACGTGGAACACCACCATCGGCAACCTGCACACGCGATGTGGTCCATAGGAATGAGCGATGATGGCCTTTGAGCGTCACGGTGATGATGGCGCGCGGGCCGTGCCTCAGGTCCTTCACGACAAACTCGTGGGGTGACAGGTCAACGTAGTCGGCGAGGAACGGCAGCCAGTACTGCAGCTGCTGTATGAGCGTGGGCGTCATGAACGCCGCGTCGTGGACGTCGTGCGTCGTCGACATCGTCGTTGAGGCGGCCGGTGTGAGCCCGACGTCGAACGCGCTCGAGCCGCCGTCCATGAACGGCGGCGATGACGACGACAACGACGTTGGCGACGAATCGGAGGAATAGGATACTGAAGATGATGACAAAGGCGAAGACGAGGACGAGGAAGACGATGAGGAAGAAGGCGAGGATTCGGACGGAACCGGCGCTGAATAGAAGAAGGAGCTCCTCGAGGGGTTCATACTGGCCGGCGTGGCGACGATCCGTTTCTGCTTCTTTGGCGTCTTCTTTGTTGCCTCGTCCGAAGCCGCAGCCGCAACCGCTGCCAGCGATGGCTCGAGATAGGCCATCTGTGGCACCGACATGGGCGCGGCGTGCGGCTGAGCCTGAGCCTGGAATTGAGGCTGAGGCTGAGACCTCGGCAGATGCTGGACCGGAGGAGGCGAGAGGCGGACGTCCTGCTCGCGCTGCTGCTGGGCGGCGGCGAGGGCGTGGCGCAGCTGCTTGGCCTCGGCCTTGGCCTTCTTGAGCCGGGCCTTGGTCTCCTTGAGCTTGGACCGCAGGCGCTCGTTATCCTCGCGCGTGCGCCGCAGCTCGTCGGTCACCATGTCCAACGCGCTGGCCACCAGCGCGCCCTTGCGCTTCTCGGCGTCGGCGACGACGCTGACGGGCGCTGGCGTTGGCGTCTCCTGAGCTGGCGGTTGCGGAGGCTGCGGCTCGGTGGGCTTGGGCGCGACGGCCACCGGCGCGGGCAGGTCGACGCGTCTTGGGCGGCCGCGCTTGCGAAGGGGGACGTCGGTGCAGAGATGGGCCCGCCCGGCCTTCTCGCACCGCGAGCACGGCCGCTTCCTGCGAACGCGCGGGTAAGGAACGAGGGACGCATCTTGCGGGCGCATGAGCCGACGTACAGCTCGCACAAGGCATGGGCGCGACGACAAAAGTTGCAGGCCTTGCCCACGCCTTTTCGGGGGGCGTCCTGCTCGCCAAGTGGGTCCTCCCCCGACTCGGGCACCTCGAGCTGAACGACATCGACGGCAGGTTCTCCTTCTGCGGGACCAGACGGACTGCTCCTCTTGAGGTTCTGCATCTTCAAACGTTGTTTGCCTCCGCGCTTCGGGCTTCGGAGAGTTGGTCGGCTGCCCCAGTCGCGGCGATTCAGCACACAACCAACAGCTCAGGAATTCATGTCCGTTCACGTCTCACAGTCGCGGCCTATCTCAAATTCCGCAGCCGCTGAATAAGACGCTCATTTTGTAAGATAGAAATTTATATTTATGTGTCCAATTGCATAAAATAAATCATAAAATATTGTGACAATGTACAGGCAGAGAACACTGCGTGTTGCGGTGGTCCACATGTGGTCTCAAAAGCCAGGGCAGAAGAGGAAGCTAGTCTTTGTCGACCTGCCGCAGCTCAAAGCCACGATCGTCGTCTTCAAGGTGGCGACCGCTGATGACCGACCAAACGTGCTTGGGCGGGCTCTCTTCTCCGTTGCAACGGAACAGCTTGATCCAAAACGCCCACGTGACCTAAAGCGATCCACGTCAGCAACATGTTGCACAACACGTAGCATCAACGTGTGGTTCTAGACGCGTACCTTGGTGGTGCCCAGCGTGATAAAGGTCAGCGGAAGCAGGCCCACGAGGGCGATGAGCGAGAGGAACCAGAGGCCCTGGTTGAAGGTGGTCTCCAGCTCGCACTCCTCGCCCGTGAGGAGGCTGCACTCGACCTGGTCCGTAACGGCCTGAATGACTTCCTCGCGCTGATCCTCGACGTCGGCGCGGTAGGCCAAGAGGAAGATGATGAAGCACCAGATGATGAACAAGGCGACGTAGAGCCGGCTGAAGGCGACCACGTCATACTTGGCGCGCAGGCCCTTGATCCGTCGGCTCACGCTCATCTTCTCGTGGTGAACGAACATGAAGCGTGAGCACTACACCTAAGCAGCACAACTTCAGGTCATTCGTACCACGATGAAGAAGACGATGCCCGGGAACATGAGGATCATGCCCAGCAACGTGAAGAACATGACTGTGTAGACAAAAGACATTAGGTTAACCCCAAGGCATCAACGCTTCGGGGAGAAGAAGCAAAACGTACTCGGGCCAAAGAAGAAGCTCCAATCTGAGGAGACACAAGCACGCGGCTTCAGCGCTAAATTCCAGACATACCAGAGCGAAAACAAGATTGTTACGCACCCCACCACGACTTGTTCTCGTCGAGATAGATCTGGCACACGGGGAAAGAGTTCTCATAGCCGATCTTCTCGAAGCCCAGCAAAAAGGCCAGCCCGACCAGCGGGACGCCCCAGCCTGCCCACACACGTGTGCAAACACATACCGGGTGAGACCTCCAGTTCAACCGAAAGGCCGACAGGCCGGGCAGACTGCTGGCGCGCACCGATGGCGTGGTAGACGGGCTGCAGCCACCGGAACTTCTCGATGCGCACGTTGAAGAAGAGCTGCAGGGCGCAGTCGACATTGACAAAGCACCACCAGATGACGCAGGCCAGCACGCAGTAGTAGGTCACGATGCCCTGCATGATGCAGGCCACGCCCTGCCCGTGGTTCTCGCCGGCGTTGTCCATCTCGATAGGCTGCGGCGGGCTGTCCCACGTGCACATGATGTCCTCGCCGGCCATGTTGAAGAAGGCGCCTGCGCGCATAACCCGACGTTGGCCTCTGCGTCACGCCCGAGCTCGGGCTCCACCAGCAAGCGTAGAAAGGGGCCAGACGTACCCCACATGACGACGAACGAGACAGGCCACAGCGAAAAGACGAAGAAGGTGATGGTGTTGAAGGGGAAGCGCCGGGTCTTGGGGTTGAGGAGCCACGAGGACAGGAGGTAGATGCCCAGGAGGAAGCTGATCAGGCCCAGGACGTAGACCAGCGTGTACCCGCCGATCCACACGTTGTCCGACCAGACCGTGGAGCGGCACTTTTGCTTGCACATGTCGAGCGGGTCGCCTGCGCTCTCATGGTGAGCCAATCGCCATCGTCTCGCCAACACGAGACTTTGCAAGCGGCAGAGAGAGCGGCAGTACCGACGGTCCCCTTGGGGTCGTACTGGAGCGGGTAGGGACAGTCGGCCTGCGAGTAGGGAATCGCTGCGTGTGCGTGCGTGTGAGGACGGACCACATGAAAGATGAGCCAAAGTCCTTAGATGAGGCGCAGCAGTGAAACAGGGGCACGGCGTACCGAGCTGTTGGGGTCCCGTGACGCACTGGCCGCTAAAGTCTGGAGGGTAGATGGGGACCGTCGTGCCGGTCGCGTTCGAGGTCTGGTCACAGTTGGGCAAGAGGGTGCTCACGCCCAGCTGCGCGGCGACCGCGCTGCATTCCAGGACCATGGTCTCGCACACCGAGCGGCACGGCGGGTAGAGCGTCACTAGAATGCACGACCACCACGCTCGCGGGTCAGCATGCTGTTGTCAAGAGCCCACGCAAGCGGCTGGCGCATGTTCTCTCGGGTCGGACGTACGTCCTGTCGTGGGCGAGGCGGTGCACTTGAGAAACTTGCCCAGGCACACGAGGCGCAGGGCGGCCGTCCGACAGGCGGGCGGCACAAACGCGCCGAATAGTCGGGCGCTCTCCTGGGCCGAAGCATCGACCTAGGTTGGGGACGCACAAGACAAAGAAGGATCAGATATGTCACATCGTGTTGTCCTGCTCGGCGTCGCATTGTGCTGGGCACTCGGTTTTTCCCGATGCTCCGGTCCTTTGTGACAGTGTTGTGTAGGGCGGGGAGGAAGGGATCACGGCCATGGGAAGGTCTTCTTCGTACGTCTTCGTAGGTCTGGCCAGCGGTGAGGAGAAGGACGGTGTCGGTGCTGACGACGCTGTCGCACTTGAAGTTGGTCATTGGGGACCCATGGAAGGTTGTTGAGCAGGACTGCGAAGCGACAAGCAAAGGCTCGATCAGACCCAAAGCAACAACAAAGCCTGCAAGTGGAGAGGCAAACATATTGAGGTGAGCAAGACAGCCTGCAAGAAGATGCAACAGACACATGTGGATATCTCAAATCCGGAATGAAGGCGCGTATGCCAGAGGCAAGAAGGGGCAGGTAAGTACAGGCCAACACGATGAACGACTTCATCACCAGCTTAGAACACAAACAACAATGCGAGAAGAGAGAGCGACGTCGTGGCCCATGCGGTTTGCCCGAGCCGGCGCGGCCAGCTCCCCGGTTAATCGCACCAATCGGCACGCAGTGTTGAGCTTGCCCCGATGTTTCTCCGCCAAACGGAAATCGTTTTGATAAACTCCTGCGCAAACAATTCCAGAAACTCTCCGTTCCACTGGGCATATGTACTCCGGTAACCAACCGAATGTTTCCTCCGACCATCATATGAAGAAGAATATTAAATATCCCACATTATCATGGATTGGCCGACGATTTTACTGGTGGCCAAGTTGTTAGAGATCACATGTGGCCACCCTTTTATTGCAATGGCTTGTGTAGGTGTATGGTAACTACAATGGCCAAGTTCAGCAAAAACCAAAACAGGTCTTTATAGGGTTATAACAAACACATTATACAAATGAACATGGAGTCAATGCTTCACACTCCAGCCTTTTTCATTGCAACTGATGCCCATTGGAATGCTTTGGTACGCTTTTGCTTGTGCCGCCAGGCCATTGCCATGCCTATGGCCACCACTGCAATGATGAACACCACAGCAAAAGGCACCACCACCGCCACTGCCACAATGCCATTGTCACCGCCATCCTGCCACATGTCAAGCAGGGCACCAAGGCTGATGCTCAGGTCGTAGACCAGCGGCACTCCTGGTGAGTCTGTGATTCTTGTGCGGCCGTTAACGATTTTATGGCCAAGAACGCCAAATATGTCAAAAGAAAACAATTTCCGTGGTTTGCTTAGAGCCGAAGTTGCCAACGCTCGAGGCCCACGAGGACGAAGCAACGCAACCTCACTTCCCCTCATATGCCGCTCTGCAAGCCGGGTACGCGGTCGCGCCCTCCTGATTCACTGTACCGAGTGCTGATTCAATTACTCATTTTGCACCTCCAAATTCTCTTCAATTTTATTTTGGGCTTCATCAGAGAGCTCGCTTAGCAGCTCATGGTGGGAGGAAAAGCAAAGAGATGAAAACTTTGTTCTCCAGCGACACAAGACCGGCCTGTGGCCGTACCGATTTCGTGCGCTCCTCTCCTGCTACTTGACCGTTAATTCCTTCGTTTCCTCATTGCATTGAGACTTCATCTCGTCGGGCCTCCCACAGGCATAGTGGTGGTGGCGACCAACTACGTCGTGGCCAAGGCCAAGAACGAGGAGGATATCAGCCGGGATTGGGCCCTGCTGCAGACGACGAGCGACAAGATGGGCACCCTGTCCAAGGACGGCGTCGTCTCCTTCTTCCTCCGCTTCTGGCAGCAGTCCCGCAACGACGCCGCGAGCGCCCCGGCCTCGCCCCTTCCCCCGTCGCCCTCGGCCCAGCTGCGGCAGGACACCGAAATGGCGGCCGCTTCGCTCCTGGGCACCGCGCAGGGCGGCCGCACGCCGCTCCACCTCGCCTGCTCCAGCAATGACGTCACCGCCGTCACGCAGCTGCTGGCCGAGGCCGAGGCTGTGACCGCAGCCGCGGCCGCCACCGCCAGGGAGGAGAGCATCAGCAGCAGCGTGGACGGTGGCGGCCGCGACTTCACCGACGTACGGGACTACATCAACCGAGTCGACGCCCAGGGCTGGACGGCCCTGCACTGCGCGTGCGAGGCCGGCCACCTTGAGGTGTGCGACCTCCTGCTGGGCCGCGGGGCCGACCCGGCGATCCCGACCAACGACGGCAACCTGGCGCTTCACTACGTGGCCTCGCGGCCGCCCCCCGCGACGAGCAACTCGCGGCGGCAGCCCGCGTCGGACGCTCGCGGCGGCCTCCGGCGGTCCCGCCAGCGTCGCCTCAACGGCCGCGATGGCCGCGGGAGCGGCCTCGATAGTGACGATGACGATGAGGCCGACGAGGACGTGGATGATGACCTCGGCGATGATTGCGCTCAGGGAGACGGCGGGGGCGGCAAGGGCCTGATGCCGACGTCGTCGTCCATGGACGACGACAACGACAAGAGCGAGCAGGAGGACGATCCGCTGTACATCAAAGTGCTCCTGCGCATGCTCACCGGCGTCAACGTCAACACACGTACGAGTGTCTCCCCTTCTCCATCATCTCAAATCTTGGCTGACCGCCCCACGCTACGCATGTCTGCAGGCAACTATCAGGGCGAAACGGCTCTGCACAAGGCCGTCCTCCGCGGGTCGCGCAACGCCGTGGACCTCCTCATCAAGGTGCCCCTCGCTTGTCGCTCTTCATTCTTTTTCGTTCTTTATTTTTGTGAGTATTGATTATTCTTTTAATTCAAAAATACTAATAATAATTCTGATATATCTGGGCCACATCAGTGTTCGCATGCCGACGTGAATGCGCGCAACCAGTACGGGGAAACGCCTCTGTTCTACGCCATACGGCGCAACGCGCCGGGCATCGTACGCACGCTGCTGTGGTACGGGGCCGACCGGCAGGTCGAGGGCCCCTCCGGCACGCCCTTTGACGTAGCCGCCCAGCTGGGTCTCGCCCACCTGGTGAGCCTCCTCGAGGAGGCGCCGGGCCTGCCCAGCTGGCCTTCTTTGCCCGTCGTCCCGCCCGTCGACGACGCTGGTGCCGGTGCCAACGTTGACAACTCGAGTGGCGCTTCGGACACACCTGCGGCCACGGTCACGGCCGCGGCCATGGGCGTCGCCACCGACGGGCGACGACGGCAGGGCGGCGGGTGGGGCGCCTGGCGCGAGCTGGCCCGCAAGGCCGTGGGCAGCACGGGCCTCGGGTCGCTGCGCCGCGAGAAGGCGCGCGGCGTGTGGAAGGTCTTTATCACCTCGCACACGGGCAAATACCTCACGGCGCGGCCCGACGGCCGCGTGTGCCTCGCGCGTCGGGTGGCCTCTTCGTCGTCCTCCTCGGGCCTGGGCTCAGGCGCGTCGGGCCTCGGCGCCGTGGCGCTTGGGCTCGTCGGTGGCGGTGAGGCCGAGGCCGAGGGCGTGGTGCCCATGTCGAGCCCGACCGATGGGGCCGAGGGCCAGATGTGGCTCCTCCAGCGCGTCTCCCCGGGCGGCACCAACGTCAATGGCAGCAGCAACGGCGGCCAGGAGGCCGAGGAGGACCGCTATGCACTGCGATCGTCCTATGGCAAGTACCTGCGGGTGACGCCCGATGGGAACCTGCGGGCCGAGCGCGAGGTCGTCGGCGAGTCGGAGACCTGGGCCGGCGTCGACCGCCGTCTTCGCGTTCTCGCCTTCCGCTCGCGCTTCAACAAGTGCGTGCTGCCTTACCAGTCAACATTCCAGGAATTCTTTGCTGACCTGCAACACGCGTGTTGTGTTGGAATGACAGGTATTTATGCGGGCATCCCGGCGGCCGCGTGCGCGCCGACGCAGATAGCGTGGACGAGTGGGAGGAGTGGAGCATTCACGACGCCGACGGCGAACGTGGCGTCATGCGGGACATGTACGGCTTCGTGGTCCCGCGGCAGGAGGCCCAGCTCTACGCCCGCTTCGTCGCACGGTACTACAACCAGCGCGCGCCACAGCAGCGCCGCGAATGGCGCAAGTATTTGGCCTCGCATGACCTCGAGAAGGAGATCCAGAACGACTCGCCTATCCTAAAGAAGCTCATCCGCACCGTACGTTCCGTTTTTTTTTAAAAATAATAATAATTACAACATTATTTCCAATAATATCTTGATTATTTATTCTATTTATTTTTATAATTGGCTATAATAGGTGGGCATTCCGCCGGAGAAGCGGCGCAAGCTGTGGTACAAGCTGTCGGGGGCCGAGGGCAAGGCCTCGGTCTCGACGCGCACCTACGCGGAGCTCGTGCGCCAAGTGCGGCGCGAGGGCTCCAATGTCGAGGTCGAGCGCGACGTGGCCCGCACCTTCCCCACGCACTCCTACTTCCGGGAGGAGGGCGCACGCGCGGCCCTCACCCGCGTCCTCTCGGCCTACGCCCTGTGGAACCCGAGCCTCGGCTACTGCCAGTCCATGAACTTTATCGCCGTACAAGATCACCAACTTCGTCCTTCTTCTTTGCGTCCTCGACCTGACGGCGAATGACTTGCGGTGGCGGCGCGATGTGACGCGCGCACAGGGACTGTTGCTGCTGGTGACGGACGAAGAGGGCGCCTTCTGGCTGCTGTCCAAGATCGTCGAGGACCTCCTGGTCGACTACTTCACGCCGAGCATGCTGGGCCTGCTCGTCGACCAACAAGTCCTCGCCGCGCTCGTACGTGCTTCTCCCTTCGTCTTCTTTCTCGTCATTGCCATAATCGTTGTTGTCGACATCATGGTCGTCGTCATTGTCGACATCGTCGTCGTCATCGTGGTCGTCGTTGACGAGAGGGCGATGGTCATCAGGTGAGGGCGCGCATGCCGGCGCTGTACGAGCACCTGTCGGGGCTGGGTGTGCCGGTGCACTCGTTCACGACCAAGTGGCTAATGTGCATGTTCGCCGACACGGCGCCCACGGAGACCGTCCTCCGCGTGTGGGACTTTCTCTTCACCGACGGCTCGCAGATCCTCCTCTTCCTCGTTTTCTCACTCTTCAAAATGCAGCAGGTCCGCCTCCTCCTTCTTCTTGTTCATCATCATCATCCTCATCATGCTGATCATCGTCTTGTTGATTGTCGACGTCCAGGCGACGATCATGAAGCTGGAGACGGCGCAGGAGATCGTGAACCTGTTCAAGCAGACCCTGCGCGAGGCCTACGACCCAGAAAGCTGGTTCAAGGCGGCCTTTGACGCCGCAGTGCGCGGCGGGGCCGACGGGCTGCTGTCGCCGGCCAACCTGACCTCCATGCGGCAGACCTACCAGGCGTCGATCCTGCAGGAGCAGAAGCTCCACTCCAAGCGGAAGGACATCCTCCAGCTCCAGCAGCACACGTCCTTCTCGGGCGATGAGCTCGAGCACCTGCACGACCACTACGACGCCGTCGTCTCGGCCTCGCTCAACCGCCGCGGCCTCGAGCTCTACGACTTCCCCTTCCTGCTCCAGTCCGTCTCGCCCAACTGGGCCAAGGTCCCCTACTCGCGCCTCCGCGCCCTCTTCGACCTCTTTGACCGCGACACCGACGGCATCCTCTCCTTCCACGAGCTCGCCCTCGGCCTCTCGCCCCTCGTCAAGGGCCCCCTCGACCCTCTCCTCCAGCGTACGCCATTTCCTTTTTTTTTTAATGAATTATTTGTACTAAATTTATTTTGGGATTATCAATTTTATGAATTAACATTTATTTCATTTTTGCAGTGTTTTTCCGTCTCTACGGCCACTGGGCTGCGGACGTGGTCCCGGACGAGGCGGACGACCGCGAGACGGGCGAGGAGGTGACCGACCAGGAGGACGGCGAGCCGAACAGCTGCAGCGCCGGCAGCAACAGCGACCGCCTCCCACCAGTGCTCGACGGCTGCGACATCACCGATGACCACCTCCACCAGCAGCATCAGCAGCGGCCGCAGTTGCTGGCGCTACCCCGCGGGAGCGAGAGCGGGGACGACGCTGTGCGGTTCAGCAGCGAGGAGGACATTCTCCTCACGAGCGAGGCTGACGTCGAGGCCGCCGCGGCGGCCCGCCGCCAGAAGCAGCGCCAGCGCGAGCAGCAGCCGTGGCCCCCGGCCCCGCTGATCGCCAGCCGCCACAGCGGCGGCGGCGGCGGCTCGCCGGCCTCGCCCTCGGCGCGTCGGCCGCGAACGTCGAGCAGCCTGCAGGGCAGCCCACAACAGCAGCCACAGCAACAACAGCGTCGCCAGCGGGCGTTGGCGTCGTCCATGTCGGGCTCGACGTCGATGTCGCCGACGTCGGCGTCGCCCCTCCGCAAGTCGTCCTACGAGCGGCGCCTCGAGGCGCGCGAGCGGATCGAGGAGGGGGCCGACCTCGTCCTTGACTCCCTCGAGCTGGGCGACCTCGTCTCCACGCTCCGCGTAAGGCCTTCTCCCTCTTCTCTGTGTGTGTGTGTGTGTGCGGTTGACTGAACACGCCCGCATGTGTGTCGTGCGTGTGTAGTTGGTCTATGGGCCGGTGGTGTCGGGCTTCTCGGTGGGCAGCAGCGAGTCGCGGCGAACCAACGGTGGCACCGGAGCCGAGCTGATCAGCTTCTACACGGCGACGCAGGCGCCGACGCAGCCGTTTGGGGCCGCGGCATCAGCGACAACAACGACGATGCTGACGATGGACGCTGCGGCAACGTCACCATCATCATCAACGACGACGATGATGATGTCGGGAGGCAGTCCAGGAGGAGGAAGCGGCGGAGTGGGGAGACCTCGGTGGCTCACGTGGCAGGACTTCAAGGAGGTCATGTACGATCACCACCCGGAGCTCATCTTCCTCATCACGGAGCACCTGAGCCACCACGCCCACTCCAAGTTTTGTATGGCCACCACGGTCTCCTCGCCCTACCAGCCTTTTTCCTAGCCCGTCACCGGCCGACGTACGCAGACGTTAATGGATTCATCCTGTTATTTTTGTGAAGATTTAAGAATTATTCTTTTTTCAATCAAGTTAATTTATTGTTTGAACAGAAGAGGAGTCTGTGCAAAAATGTTTATTATTGTAAAAAAAAAAAAAAAAACGTCACTCAGGCAAAAAGATGGGCGGGAGGTAGGTCCCAGGCTCAAGAAGGTTTGAGTCATCAGGCCCTCCAAGAAGTCGAATGTGGCGCGGGACACTACT
>NAVB01001459.1:0-15008 GCA_002179805.1 Acanthamoeba lenticulata | reverse complement strand
TATTCTGTTTTATCATTGGCAGCAACCAGAGGGCCCGGCGGAGCGACGCCTGGAGGCGCCCTACCTGTGGCAGGACACCTGGACCTCGCGGCCGCAGCGACCAGGACCGTGGATCCTCGAGCGCTTGGGCTCGGACCAGACCTGCGTATGGCAGTGGTCCGACCGCGAGGCGCCCGGCTACGACCGACGCACGCAGGAGTACATCATCTTCCACTACAACTACGAGCACGAGGACGGGGTGCGTGAGGATGGTGCTTTGAGCTCTTGGAGCGTATGCATGTGCTGACCTCTTCTCCTGCGGCGGGTGTGGAGCACAGATACCGAGCGCGTTGGCGAAGAAGAGCCCCGACGAGATGCGCGCCTTGTTGGCGGCCAACCGAGTCACATGGCGCTACGCGCCTTTTGACTTTGTCGAGGCCCCGCCGTGCGGGAGTCCCGAAGGCGGGCCTTGTCCCGTCCAGCAAGCCAGGTGAACCAGGCGACGCGACGTGGGGTGGTCGAAGACCTTCCGGCATGATGAGAGCTTTGAAGTTGAAAAAACAGGCTATTTGAGAGCACTTCATTGGCTCGCTTAAATGCTCTACGGAAGCACCACAGCACTTCCGAATCCGTCGAGTTGTTGATCAACTTGATGTTGTTGGTGGTGTTTGCCCCGTGCGGGTACTTGTGGGCAACACGACGCACTCGAGGAGGAGAGAAGAAGAGTCCTTTCCGGCCAGTCCCAGGCAGGGCACCGGGGATACCACCGCCGGCTGAACGACCTCTTCCACAGCGCCTGCCAACGCGGATGGCCCGACGAGCGAAGACGCGTGGTAGAGCCGGAAGAAGAGCCGCCGGCTCCACAGCCGCGGGTCGGCCGAGCCACACACGGCCCGGCGCAGCGCCTCGGCGGCGGCGACGGCGGCGTCACGGCCTCCCTCGTCGGAGAAGGCCACCTGCGCAAAGCAGAAGCCCGCCTGGGGAGACCACACGCCCTCCACGCCGTCCGCGGTCGGCGCGAATCGCAGGACCTGGCAGGCTCCGGCGTCGTCGTCGCCGCCTTCTTCCTCGGGGAGCGCCGCGACCTGGAACTCGACCGCCGCGCCCTTGGGCAGGGCGCCCACTTGAATCACGCGAACGAGCGGCTCGACCGCCGACTCGGCCTGTTCCCCGTTCTCGTCCTCTTCTTCTTCTTCTTCACCTTCTTCCTCCTCGTCTTCACTGCCAGGACCCAACAGACCCAAGCCGGGACGCCGCCTTCTTTGTGGGCCCGCGTTCCTCCTCTTCTTCCTTCCGTTGGACTGCGATAGCCACTGGCGCCACAGATCGAGGACAAGGCCGCGCTGCGCCATGTCGACCACAAAGCAGGTGGCCACCACGATCCGCGACGGCGACGAGCGCATCACTTTCAGCACCTCCTCGATGTTGCGCAGGCACACCAGCGTCTGCTCGCGGACGCGGTCCTCCTCGGCCGCCGAGGACAGGCCGACCAGCGCCATGGACCCCGGGTCGAGCCTGACGACTCATGAACTCGTGAGTCCCGAGATGAACACACGCGGCGCTGTGGGGAGGGCGGACCCAATCTGGCCGGCCAGGTGGACGAGCCCGTTGAGCAGCGTGGCTTGGCTGTAGGGCCCGATGCAGGCCGGGGCCCAGCGCGAGATGCTCTGCACGTGGAGCACACGTCGTCGTCGACGCCCTCTCTCCTTCCCCTGCTCCTCGCCCTCCTCGTGCCTTCGCTGCCCAAAGCACTCGATCAGGACTTGCGCGCCGGCGGCGGCGGCCTCTTGCCCCAGCGGCATCTGGACGCACAGCCTGCCCCCGCGTGTGCGCGTGTGCGTGTGAGGGCGCGTGTGCGGCGCACGCGGGGGGGGGGGGGAAGGAGGAAGCGCGCTTACCGGGACGGAGGATCGACGCCAAAGTGTCGGCGGTAGACGCCATTGCAGCGGACAAAGAGGCGCATGTCACGCAGGTACACGCACACAAAGCACACGTCGCTCAGCGCCAACGACGACGCGCCCAAGCGAACTGCCCATCAGCATGCACTCACATACGCGCGTGAGCCATAACGGCCAATCCTACGTGCACGCGTGTGTGTGTGTGTGTGTGAGTGGCAAACTACGTACGCTGGATTGCTGTGAAGATCTGGTCCACTTGTGACTCGGTCGCTTCGGCTTCATCGACGTCACCGCCGGTGGCCGCGGCCCGAACAAAGAAGTGGCCGTCGACGGCGTCGTATCGAAGGCCGACTTCGACGTTGTCCGCCTGCAAGGTCTTGGGCGCGTCCTCCTCGGACGTCGTGCCGCGAGGCTCGTCTGGCGGAAGAAGCTCGCGCCACACGTCGTACACCACGGCCTGGTCGTCCCCCTCGGCCTGCACGTGCCCGGGCTTGGGCTCGAGGTGGTGCTTGCTGACGTGCAGGTAACCCACCTGCGCGAACTGGTCGTCCGAGTGGATCACGACCTGCGTCTCGTCTCTGGTGTTGGACGTCGACCGCGTTTAGACGCAAACCGGACAAGAACAAAAATAAATTAAAAATTAAATATAGAAAAATTCAAAAAATTCAAAAATCATTTCAAAAAAAAGAAAGAAAAAGAAAAGAGAGACGAACAGCACGATCTTGTAGCGGAAGAGCGGGCAGTCGAGGGTCAGCGTCTCGTATTCGCCGCCTTCCCCGCACGGGTGGCACCCGTACTCGTCGCTCTGTGTATATCACCGCCTCATGACGATGATGATGAGGGGACGGGCGACGATGCCAATAAGGCGTGGGGTTGGTTCGAATTGAACGTGCCAAGCGGAACAGGAGAGGCCGCAGGGCGGTGATGGTCTTGCCCAAGTGCTTGTAGGGGTCGAGACCCAACGCGGCAACCTGTGGCCGGCGAATGTGGTGTGAGTGCGAACACAGAAAAGAGGACTTAAGTGGCACGTCAAGGGCGGCCAACGAAGGACCTTGATGAGAACGGCGTCGATGGGCACTTCGGTCATTTCCTGCAGCAGCTCCCTTTGGTCCCTTTGCCACAGATAGGCCAGCGAGACCAGCCCCAGCCGCTCACAGCTGCGGGCGCAAAGAGGGCGTGACGAGGAGGTGAGCTCACGGACAGGTCGGCAGGCACATGGGCGATGAACAAGCGCGAGCGTGAGTACACGTTCTCCACGCGATAGCGCTGGTAGTCGGAGAGGATGGCGCCAGAAGCGACTGCCGCGACGTTGGGGAATCGCCGCTTGACGGCCTGGAGGAGGACGTAGAGGCTCTCGACCTCGTCTTCCTGTGTCCTCGTGTAGTTAAGCTCCTGGTTGAGTGGCTTGCCGCTGGTGCCAGAGAGGGCAAGGGGGTGAAGATTAGAGCATGAACTGTGCTTGTGTAGTAGGCAACGTGACGTACTGGATTATGTGGCGGAAGAGCGGCAGACCCATACACTGCGCATAGGATTGCAGGACAGTGTGGCCCACGGTCTGGAACATGAAGCTGTCAAGCTCATCTGCACGTTCCGTTGGTGCCGGGAGCAACAAATCTGTGCATGGCGAGAGGTCGTACCGGAAGCAGAAGGGGGCGGAAGAAGGTTGGCCAAAGCGACGATGCGGTGTCCTGCGCGTACGCACTCGAGCATCACCATGCAGCTGTCCTTCCCGCCGCTCACCAACGCCACCACGTCCATTGTACACAAACACAAAAGCCAGAAAAACGAAACAAAAATCGATTTCTGCTTTCTTTAGCATTCCAGACATTCTCAAGGACGGGGTTAGCGTGTTTTCCACCAGACGGGCCACGGAACAGGGCGAAGATCAACTGTACACCGAACATCTCGCGCTCAAAAGAGAGCAAAGCAAGAATTTCTTCGCTCGCCTGAGGGAGAGAAATTAGCGAAAGGAGGAGAGAGATGTCTGCGGCGACGAAGGAGAGCAAGCATGTGAAGAGTGTGGCGCGAGTCTATGCAGACATTAATGAAAAGCGACCACCAGAGTATTCGGACTACGAGAATCACGTGGTTCAATGGGGGGGCCAAGATGACTACGAAATCATTTGCAAGGTCGGGCGCGGCAAGTACAGCGAGGTGTTTGAGTCGATGAATGTCAGAGATAACGAGAAATGCATCATCAAGGTCCTAAAGCCCGTGCGCGATAAGAAGATCAGGTACGAGAGATCACTTTTGTTTTTCATTTCTGTGGGCCCGGTTAAAAATTTGCCTTCGAATCGTAGGCGTGAGATCAAGATCTTGCAGAACCTCAACGGCGGAACCAACATTGTGCGTCTTGTTGACGTGGTGCGCAACCCACACACGAAAACTCCCTGCCTCATCTTCGAGTACATCAACAACACGCCCTACAAGCACCTTTATGCCAACTTCTCCGACTTCGATTGCCGTTTCTACATGTTTGAGCTCCTTCGAGCCCTCGATTTTGCCCACTCCAACGGCATTATGCACCGAGATGTTAAGCCTCAGGTGCGCCCCGCCCTCTCCTTGATAGCGAGCAAATTTAAGTGAATCGCCGCCTTGGTGCTCCGATCAGTTGAATTCACACTTCCTTGTGTCACAGAATGTGATGATCGACCACCAGAAGAGGCAGCTTCGCCTCATCGATTGGGGTCTCGCCGAGTTCTACCATCCTTGTGCGTAGTTCCCCTACAGTTTCTCCCTGAGACTGGGTTTCGCGACTGACTGCTTCATCTCCTTTAGACATGGAGTACAACGTCCGCGTGGCCTCGAGGCACTATAAGGGTCCTGAGCTGTTGGTGGGCTACCAGATGTACGACTACTCGCTCGACCTGTGGTCCCTCGGTTGCATGTTTGCTGGCATCCTCTTCAACAAGCAGCCCTTCTTCTGCGGCTCCGACAACCAGAACCAGCTCGTCAAGATCGCCAAAGTTCTAGGTACAGACGCATGTCACCTTCTTCTTTCCTTCTCCTTCTCCATTTGGTCAGTTATCTTCTTGTTCTTGTTGTTTCCTGACTCTTGATGATCTCGATCCGCGCCGATGAACAGGCACGGAAAAGCTGTACGCTTATTTGAAGAAGTACAACATCCAGCTCGACGCCCGCTTCAGGTCGGCCATCGGCACGCGTCAAAAGAAGCCCTGGAAGAAGTTTATCAAGAGCAAAAACAACAAACTCGCTGTGCCCGAAGCAATCGATCTTCTCGACAAGCTCCTCAGGTGCGTTGTTGTCTACTTTTCTTCTTGGGGGAGCTCCAGCTGACTTGTATGTCGTGCATGTAGGTACGACCACCAGGAGCGCCTGACTGCGGTGGAAGCGATGGAGCACCCCTACTTTGCGCCCATCAGAGCAGCTGCGTCGTCTGCTGGCCCGAAGCCCTGACCGTTCTCCTTGTTGTCTCCTCGTTCTACAAATCGCATTTTCTTTTCCCATTTCCCGAGTCTTTTCTTTAAAAGACGCAAAGAAAAGATTTTATGCGCCTGCCATATGGAAGGAGATGAGCAAGATGAGAAGGAACGACGCAAACGCGTGGCGAGGGCAAGGTGGGGTATCCTGCGCAGCGCTCTTCTAAACAAGAAGATTAACGCCGAGAGCAATGGAAACCCAGTCGCGTCGAAGCGTAGCTTCCCTGGCTTCGACCTCTTCGAAAAGACCAAAATCGAAGGCGACTCGTCGGCTGCAGAAGACAAGCCAGGTTACATTGATGTCCGCTACACAGCGCGGTTCCCAATCGATTTACCCACCGAAGTTGAGGCCTCAGGCAGCCAGGCTTTGCCCAGCGTCATTCTTCGACATCCGACAGGCGTGCTGGGCAAGGCGGAGCTGGCAGGCTTTGACAACACAGGCAACATCTGTACACGCTTCCCCCTTCGGAAGACGACTTCATCCCTCCTGTCTGCCTGGCCCTCAACGTGATATGGCAGGCGTGTGGCCCGCAGAGGAAGTGCTGGCGCACTACTGCCTACGCAACCCTGACCTCTTCAGGTACGCTCACCATTGTTGTCCATTGACGACCTGTTGCGTTTCTCTGAGAGCTGCCACTCCTTGAAGGGGCCAGCGCGTGTGCGAAGTGGGCGCGGGCCTTGGGTTGGCTGGCATTGTTGTGGCGTCCCATCTCTTCTGCGCAAGCGTTCTCATCACCGACGGCAACGAGAAAGCGGCCTCGAGTCCGTGTTCCCGCTTACCCCAGCCCCTTGAACGTTGGACCTTCACATCGTCATCATCGTCCTCGCTCACAGCCCCACCGTGTTGTTTTTCCCCCACTACTCTGTAGATGTGGCACAGAGCGTCAACTTGAATCAAGTACGATTGGGCCATCGCGACCCCACGACTGTCCCAGCAGGAACCCAACAACAGCAAGTGTCCGCTGCCCCAGAAGACGGGTTCGTGTGCGGGGAGAAGCTACTCTGGGACAGGAAGCGCCCCGTGGACGAGCGCTATTGTGGCTATTTCGATGTCGTCATCGCTGCCGATTGGTGCGTGGAGGCTCCAACGCCCAATTGGGCGTTTTTATTGGTGACCATCGTTGTGCATGGGAGATTGACAAGGGGCGCGATCATCTCGGCCTCGTGGTGTCCCACCTCCAGCTTGTTTTTACACGAGTACCACGAAGATCTCCTCCACACCCTGGCAGAGCTGCTCCGTCCGGGTGGACAGGCCCTCATCTTCGCGCCACGGCGGGGCCGCACGCTGGCCACCTTCATGGAAAAGGCCGGCCAGCATGAACAACAACAACAACAGCAACAACAACAACAACCCCAGGTGCGACGTAACCTCCTCCATCTTAGGGACTTGTCCCAACGCACAAAACGCTGACACACTGGAAACGGCCAGCCGACGGTCAAAACGTGGTCTGCCGTACGGGCAGAACTAGACTACGATCACCTTGTGTCAGCCCGCCATCAGGCTCTGCTACGCTTGTCGTCGCCCCACATCACGCCTGATCACCTGGGTGGCGACTATAGGCCAGATATCCACTATCCGCTACTTCTCCGGCTTGTCCGCGCGTAGCGCGTTGACAGAGACCAGCAAGAAGCTCTTCTTTTGGGGCTGTTGTTTGGGCTTCCTTTGCACAGAATAGCGTCAAACGCGGATATGCGTGTCTCGGGAGCCGTTCGTTTCCACTTCTGCGATGTCCTTCCGCGCCATGTAGCGAGACCGCACCACGGCGGCAACGACCCAATGACTGCCAACTTGATGCCACATCACCAACGGACTTTCGCTTCAAGCCACCAACCAGGGCGCGAAGACGATCTTGTCAGTCGCTCAATTCGGCCATTGACCGGCTTCAGACTCCCTAATCTTGACTTGTTGCAAGGTTCTACACGGGAGCGTGTGTTTCGCACTTTCTCTTGTTGTCCCTACACGTGTCGAAACAACATTGGCAGAGTAGCCCGAGAGAGTCGGTTAAAACTTAGGCCTTCTCTTCCGCTCGTCCTAACCCACCCCACCTCGCTCTCACCCTGACCGACACCAAGTTCCCTACTCGCAATGGCGACCAGCACATTTTTCCCTCAGCTTGGCGCTTTCTCTACTTCATCCAAGCAGGCTTATCCCCAGGTGTGTGTCCACGTGCTTTCTGGGTGGGCGCTTGGGAGTTCAACCGCCACAGAAAATTGATCTGACCTTTGATGCTGTGGCTGTGCTCTCCTTTCTTCAACGCAGAAGTCAAAGCGGTCTTGGGAACCGCCTCCCTCGCCAAGCTGGCCAAATGTTCCTTCTTCGACGACCGAGACCGCGGTCCAGATTGTTGGACGTTATCCACGAACGCTCACAAACGCAGACTTTCACCTTCACCCTTGTACCTGTAGCCCGACTCGACAGCCCATCAACCCTGTGTTCGCCTTGCACGATCTACTCTGGTGGACGACCTCCTCGGCTGAGACGCCTTACCCAAACCTCGAGCAGTTGGGCATCGTCCACAGCAGTCTTCCCTCCTACTGCACCACGGCAGTGTTGCCAGCATCATTACCATCACCATCGTCTCCCTTCTCTTCACCTTCCTCCCCGCCTCCCTGTACATCGACATCTTCAGCCTCAAGCCCCGCCCAAGCGAAGCGAGTCTCAATCAAGAAGAGGGAACATCACAGCCAGAGTTCGCGTCGGGTACTCGCCAGTGCTTGCACCCCTCCCCCTTGACCTGACGTGGCTAAAATCTCGGCAGGCTACTCGATGCTGCGCCCAGTGTAGCACGAAGAAGTCACCAACATGGCGGCGTGGGCCAGATGGCATAACGTACCACTCGCCCTGCTCTCTTTCCTGCCACTGCACGTTCCATTCCTTGAGCTTACCAACCTGGTTGTCCCAGCCTGTGCAATGGCTGTGGCTTGCGCTACGGGCAGGCAAAGAAGCTGTCAAGGAGCATGACAATTCAATCCATTTTGAACTGATTGGCCGCATGTTTTACCAATTCCAAATTGCATCACAAAAAACCAAAAAACAAACTTCCCAAAAACAGAAGCCAACCCATGTTCGGTCTTTGGTCTTGTGACGCATATCGTTGTGGCGGACGGCTTTAAAACCGTTCAATGGTCTTTAGGTCGGATCACACACAACAAAGTTTGCTCTTAATTGGCTTCGGCCTAAAGGGGTAACTGCCCGAGCTGACCAAAAGAAGATAAGTGTCTCTCTTTTCAGGCAAGCCAAAGGACAATTAGTGGGCACTGTTTGAAGGAGATGATGGATACGTTATGCATTAGGCCACAGCCGTGGGTAACGCTCATTGTATCTCTTCTTCAGCGTTTAACCTAGAATGATGACCCAACAGCCGCCCCACGTTGTAGAGACTTCGTTGGCACCACAGCCCACGGCCTACTTCACGCATTTCTACCTTCCACCTTTCAACCTGTCCTCGACAAACGAAGGATTGCCGCCATACTGCTCTCGATTCAAGGTCTCTCCAAAGCCTCTTTACACACCCCATACCGTTGTGGTACGGCCATCCTGAGCTTCTTCCTTTGGAAGTTGTGCTGTAGCCCACCTTCAAGCTTCGCAGGGTTGGTGGGCAGAGGCTTCACACGCAACTTCAAGGTCATCGCACTCTTCTCCATCCTTCATAGATGAGCGGTCACCATTTAATAGTTCAAATGATGGGAGCCGAAGCTCAACAGGCAAGCGCAACAGGGACGAGTTCAGCAAAGAGTGCTTTCTGGTACGCCAGGATTTCTATGGATGGCCATCCACCCTACTCTTCCTTACGCCATCGCTTTCGTTCAGGATCATGAGAAGCCAACACGAGTATGCGACCACTGCAACGTCAAACAGTCTCCTGCTTGGAGGCGAGGGCCCGCCGGGTGGTACGGCCTCTTGTCATTGTGGGCATTTGCCCTTGTGTTTGACATGAGTTTATTGCAGGTTATGCAACCGATGTGGGCTCAAGTACCACGCTAGTAAACAGCGCCGGAAAGACGTCATGGCGGTCTCCGCCATCCTCAACTAGTTCAACAGCTCCGGCTGAGCTTGGAGGAAAACAAGTGAAAATAAAAGAAAATAACAAGTGAAAGCATCGTTTAAATCAAACTAGCAGCTAGTTTGATTTAAACGATGGAAGGGGCGCGATTGCGGGCTGTGATTGTTGGTGCCTACTTTGTGGCCATCAATCTGGGTGCTGCTGGGCTCTTTTACTATGATAAACAGCAAGCCATTCGACACCAGTGGCGTGTTCGCGAGTCTACGCTCCAACTGTCTGCCCTTGCCGGAGGTGGCGCCCCCCCTTCCTCTCTCTTCATCAACTGTTTGCCTGATGCTTCGCGCGCGGTAGGTTGGGCAGGGGGCATCTTGGCCATGCAGACCTTTCGGCACAAGACTGCTAAGAGATCCTTCCAGGTTGCTGCTTGCCCTCGCCCGCAATTTGCACCATGCATGAAGATTTAACGTGATCTGCCGCTCTACAGGTGCCCTACTTCACAGCCACGGCGCTCAACGTGGGCCTGCTGGCCTTCCTCGCGCGCAGCCGGCAGGGGCGGCAGATGATGGACCAATTCTTCCGGGCCCTCCGTGTGCCCTCTGCGGGTCAGGGCCGCACCTGGGGCGGCGCCAGTCGACCAGGCATCACCAACGCCAACGTCTACTCTTCGCACCAGCGATCATCTTCCTCAACGTCCTCCTCACAGCCCAACAGTACCGGCAAGAAGAAGTGGCGCCCCAACAAACCGCAATAAACTCCACCTGATGTTGAACAAAGAAGCGCTGCTGCACTTACGAGAGGACGAGCTCCTCCTGCTGCTCCAGCTGGTTCACGACAGCGAGCGTCGATAATGATGACAGCTCTGACCCTCCTTGGGCCAGGGCACCCGCCCGCTGATGGAACTGGACATCGAGCTCGCCGTCGAGGGGGCTGACACTCACCACCACGCGGTGCACCTCGGGCTCGGCGCCGAGCAGAGCTGGCATGTTGGCGTCCTGCACGGGGTCAAGACCCATGAAGAAGGCACGCAGCTGACGCAGAAGTTCCTCGGCCTCGTTGGCGGAACGGGCTCTTGGCTGGAGGAGTCCACTCTTGTGCTGGGCTGCGTCCAGCGGAGTCTCTTCTCCTGCGAGCCGCGCCGTCTCCTGAGCTCGCTCCGACCTGTTGGGCGACGTCGCAACGCAGCAAGTACATGTTGGGGTTAGCGTCGAAGGGAGCAAGTGGCAGCTACAAAGCTGATGGGCAACCTCCAGCGGTTGAAGAGGTTGGCAAGCAGAGGCGAAGCCCTAAGGCGCTCGGTCAAGTGGGGCAGGCTGGAGGCTGATACGAGCGGGTTGGTTAGAACCATCTCGAGGAAGTACTTGCTGCCTGGCTGGTGTGGAACTCCCTTCAAGCTAGCCTTTTGGACTGACTCCAGCACGAAGTAGGGCTGGCCAGAGACTTGTTCCGCGTAGCGAGGCGAGCCCACCACTTGCACGAAGGTCTCATGGATGCGCCCGACCGCGTACTGCTCACAACATGAGAAACGGGGCGAACACCCAACAGTAAACAAGGTCGGGCCGCACCTGAGCAGCTTGTGTGACCCGCTCATCTGTTGGATCGATCGGCTGCGCCTCCTTGCACAGCTCCTGCCACCGAACGTCCGCTGGAGAGTGTTGCGGCACCGACACCTCCGAACCAGCCACACTAAGCATGGCGAAGGTGGCAACGAACAGAAGGAGAACCACCGCAACTGGGGATGCCATCACTACAAGAGACCAAGTGTCGCTTCACCCTTTTTTGCCTTGCCTTTTGCATGGTGATACATAGAATGTCAGAAATGATATATTTAAAACAGCCGTAGCAGCCTGAAATTCCAAACAGACTACGGGTTGGCGTAAAGGTCGCCGCTGGTGCTGTTGATCCTGCTCTGCTCTCGCGACAGGTTGAACGACACGCGCGACCGCGTGGGCGCCGGAGAGCCGACGCCAGCAATCATGAGGTCCTGTGCGCGCAGTCGATTGGCGCTGGCGCTGCCTCCGCGGCTGGTGAGCGCGGCAAAGGCCGACGCCAGAGAGCGCTCGCTCGGGGTGCCGCTCTCGAGTCCGCGCACGCCGATGGACGAGAGCGAGCGCTCCGTGTCGAGCGACGCACGCGGGCTGTTGGGCGTCCCGCCACTGCCGCCGCTGGTCGCGAGCGACGTGTAGCTGCCGCCATTCCCGCTTGTGCGTTCGCGTTGACGGGCCATCGGGCGCGGCGGGCTGAGGAAAAAGAGCCAGCCGAGCAAGATGGCCAAAAAGATGAGCGACGAGCCGCTCGTCACGCCCAGGAGGGGCCAGAAGGACAGGTCCGGCAGGTCGTGGACGTTCATGCCCCAGATTCCGCTCACCAGCACCAGCGGCAGTGTGATCGCACCGATGATGGACAGGAGGATCTCCATGCGCCTCTTCTGCGCGTCCTTCTCCCGGTCGGTCTTGTACCGGTCGCGCTCCTTCTTCCTCTGCGCGCGTTTTTCCTGCGGAACAAACACGACAGTGTTGGCGACCACGACTTGGATGGTGTTCAGAATCGTAATGAAGAGGATGATGAGGAACCTCTTGGATCTGACGCCGCTGCTCCTCAAGGTAGCCGCCCTCGACGATGCCCAACACGTCGTGAATCTCCTCCCGGATCTCCTGCCGCGTCTCGGGGATGCGCAGTACCTGCCAAAAGAACGAAGACGACGCTCCTCCGGTTAGAGAAAGAACGAAAAGCGAAGGGAAGGAGGAAATACGTACGCGACGCATGGTGGAGAAGAAATGGGAATACTCCGAGAGGCCGCCGCAGTCGTCGCTGCTCATGCCGAGCGAGTATTTGATGAGCAGGACGGCCAGGTAGCGCAGGTAGGTGCGGTCCTTCTCGAGCTTCTCCAGGGTCTCGCCCTCCATCAGGGACTCGAGCCGCAGGTGCTCCGCCGCCGAGGCCGATAGGTTCGACAGCTCCGACAGCACGCTCCCCTCCCCGCGTCTGTGCATGTGCGTTCGTGTCAGTTGCGTTGTCCGCAAAAGAATGCAAAGAATGCTAGAGGGGAGGGGCTCGCGAGCGACGTACGCGTGGAGGCAGAGAATGAGGTAAACGCCCTGGAACAGCTTGGGCCATGTGTGCGCCTCAAAGTGGCGATTAGCCGCGTCGGTGGGCCAACTCATGGCCACAGTGCCCTCCCTGTACCGCCCGCGCGCTACGCGTCAGCTTCAGGCGCCTCCAGAGGGGTGGCGGCAAGAGGAGGGGAAGCGTGCCTGGAGATGCCGATGTAGCGATTGAGCCGATGCACGAGGACGTGGTCCAGGCGCTGCCGCTCGGCCACACCCGGCGGAGGCGGTCGGTTGCGCTGCCCAAAGGCTGTGTGTGCGACGAGCACGAGTGAGCGCTGAGGCCTGTGCGCGGGATGATAAACGGGGAAGGGCCAAGAGCCTCAACGAACCGCGAGTGAGGTGGAACAGATACTCCTTGAGGTCGGCCTCGTCCGGCTCGCGGTCGAGCACCACCGTCGTGTGGTGATTGGCGCACTGTTGTGATGTGTGGGTCAGTCTCAGCATCGATCATCAATCTGTGGCGAAGGCTGGGCACAGCGGGCGGGGGTTCGTACGGCGCCATAGGAGATGCGCCGCAGAGGCGCCGTGGGGTCCTCATGCGGCAGCTGGAGCAGCCAGTTGCCGATCGTGCACAACGACAGGAGCTCGTCCCCGTATCTGCGCTCGCCAACGCCATCGTGGTTGGTTGATTGGTTAGTTGATTGGTTGGACACCAAAGAGAGAAGGCCAGGACAAGAGGCCGTGACTGCTGCTGCTGCTGCATGACAACGTACATGGAGTTGCCCAGGCGGCCGAGCGAGCGCAGGTGCGAGTTGAGGAAGGGACCCATGTCGTGCGTCTTCTTCTTGTCGAGGCCCTCGCTCAAGCCATGGGCGATCAGGGCGGCCTCCATGCCCAGCGTCCACCCGAGGAACACCTTCTTCACCTTGTGCCGGAACTTGACCAGGAATAGCCACCTGCACGCCATCATGGTCAGCATTTTTTTGGTATTTGAGGATTTTTTTTCTTCTTCCAATGGTGACGTACGTGCGCAGCTCGTCGAGGGTGAGCGGGACGTCCTTCAGCTTCTCGGGCATCCAGTTTAGGTGGAACACAAGGAGGCCGCAGCCGAGCGGGTACATGACCAGCTCCACCGAGTCCATCTCCACCTCAAACCCTGTTCCGAGCGCATTGTGAGCTCTTCAGCGCAAGAGTGCGATAATGATGATGATGGTGATGATGACGACGAAGCGCACCAATCTTGTTATCGCAGTTGGAGAGCACGGTGGCCCCCTGCGGGATCTCTGGCGGCACGGCGCCCACTGGCGCGCCGGATCCCGTGATGGCGTAGTCCTCCCACGAGGACGGGAGCGACGGCACGCTGACCTTGCGCTCCGCCGGGGGCGATCGCATCGCTGGCGCGGGCTGCGTAGCTAGGTTTGGCGTCGAAATCGAATGGAGCGGGACTCGAGCCCGGCTCTGGCCAAGCGCCGGGGGTGGTGGAATGCGTGGAATGCCAAGGTCGTTGCCGGATTGCTCGCCTAGGGACTGAGTCCCTTCACCCTCTTGCTTCTGAACCTCTTCTTCTTCCTCCTCCTCGTCGCTGCTGCTAGCCTGCTCGGCCATGTGACGGCGGCGCTCTTCGTCGCGCGCCTGGACGGGCGACGGGACAGCGTCGCCAGACGAAGCCCAGATGCACGGGTTGGGGAAGAGCATTTCGCGGGCCTTCCGGGTCAGCTTCATGCGCTGGCACTTCCAGACCTCGAGGTCGTTGGCGATGCTGTCGACCTCTTCTTCCTCTTGCTCGGCCTCGATGTCGCCACCCTCGTCCATGAGGAGGCAGTTGCGGTTAGGCCCGTCGCGGCTCTCGTCGTCGTCCTCGTCTGTGGCCGACCGCGACTCGTGGTCATGGTCATCGGACTCGCCGCGCTCTGAAGGACGGCCGCGGCGGTCGGCGTTGGAGCTCCCGGCGCCGCCGGCCTTCTTGGTGGTCATCTGCTTGTTCATGCGCCGGTGCATGCGCTCTTTGCGCCGCTCGTCTCGCTGTTCGCGAGACCGGTCCTTCATGAGCAGGTCGTCCGGCCGCGGCGTGAACTCGCTATGCTGGTGGACCGTCTGCGAGAAATCGCGCAACGAGTCGGCGTGAGGCGACCCGGCCGCGGATCCGGCACCACCGTTCATGTGCTGCTCGTGGAGGAAGCGCTTGACGGTCTCATTCCATCCCACAATCTGGCGGAAGTGGGCCGACAGCTCGCTGACCTCGAACGGCAGCATAAAGTCGCTCTCCCACAGCCGCACGCGTCGGCCGGTGTCCTTGTCTGCCACCACCACCATCGTCATCATCAGGGCCCTCCTTTTCATCATCATCCTCATCAGCAGCTGCCTGTACCTATGACGGTGCGCTTAAGGAGGCGGTCGATCCACTGGGTGATGGACTTGTTGTTGTCGCCCCAGTGGAACGGGAGAATGAGGGCCGTCTTGGCCGACAGGCATTGGTATAGCTCCTTCTCGAGCTCCTCCCTGATCTCCTCTCCCCCGCCGCCATAGCCTTGTGTAGCACAATAGCTTCCTTGTGAGCCTCCTAAAGGGGAAAAGGAGAAGAGGGTAGAGAGGGGGGGGGAACGGTGAAGGGCCGCACCGGTGGGCATCTCGCGGGTGCCC
>NAVB01001458.1:0-13617 GCA_002179805.1 Acanthamoeba lenticulata | reverse complement strand
TCGTATTTATGACAATAATAATAATTTCTTTCTAATGCGCCTTTATGGTCGCCCTGACCGGATTGGTGGGACATGCGCTTGGGGGGGGGGGAGCAGACGTTCTCGACGCGGACGGGCGACGTGACGGCGTTTGCGGTGCACCCCTACGCGCCCATCATCGCGAGCGGCTCGCAGAACCAGAAGATCCACGTGCAAGACTTTGACGGGCTCGAGCTCAACCAGATCCGCTACCACGAGGGCTTCCTCGGCCAGAGGATCGGGCCCGTCTCCTGCTTGGCCTTCCACCCGTGCGCCCCCCCCCCAAAACCCATTCCTCCACTTTCCGCATCCCCGTCGTTGTATGACGGGGAGAGGAGACGCGAAAGACACTTATCCGCGAGCACGCTATTTGCTCTTCTGTTCTTTTGTTGCAGGTTCCGAATGTACCTGGCGGCAGGCGCGACGGACTCGATCCTGTCGATCTACACGCATGCGCACAACAAGACCTACTACGAGTGATAGTGACCGTCGGGGTTGGGCCCAATCCAACCCAACAGCGGCTCCCTCTCCTTGGTTTCCTCCCAGCGAGTGCTCTCCATGTAGATAAATCGCGTTTTCTTTTTCCTTTTTTACAGAAGCCAGGAACAAGAAAGGAAGAGGCCAAGAATTAAACCCCCTCCCACAACAACATCCACAACCAAAAGAGCAAGAGTGTCGCTTGCAGTGCAAGTTTCGCGCCCTCCAGGGCACTTCATGGCCGCCAGGGTGGCGGGGAAGCCGCTGCTGTCGCCGGCACAGCTGGCGTTGCGGTGGGGCCTCGGGCTGGGGTGCTTGGTGGTGGAAATCTGCCTGGTGGCGCTCATCATCTCTGCGTGTACGCGTCGCTTCGAAGTTGCGTTTTTCCTGTGGCACCCGGTGGTCATGTCCGTAGGCGTGTTTCTTTTCCTCTCCCAAGGTGCCTTTGTGCAAGCCAGCATCCTGCTCTTCCCCTCCTCTTGCTTAGCTCGGGCTGCGCAACCGAACAGGGGTGCGCATGTACACGGCTCTGGGAGGAGTGTCCCGCGGGACTGCGCGCATCACGCATGCCAGCCTGTCCGCGGTCTGGGTGTGCTTGTCTGCTGTGGGCCTCCTCATTGTAGAGCGACACAAGTACATCAACTCGATGCCGTTCTTCTCTTCGTACGCCCTCATTCCCATCTGCCTAATGGAGGATCCCTTTGGCAAGAGAGCGAGTGACGCCCGCTCACGGGTCCGGGCGAGCAGGGTGCATGGCCGACTGGGACTGGCGGTGGTCTTCTGCTCGGTAGTGCAAGCCATTGCAGGCGCGCTCAAACTCTTCGTGCTCTTCCGGACCAACCAGGTACGCCACCGGTCGAGTATGGCCTCTGTCCTTACCACACCAAGTGAGTCCTTAACCCGTCACGTGTTGGTGGGCAGCGCTTCCTCCGTTGGCACGGCCGATTGGGTACTCTGGTCTATGCCAGTGCTCTCACCGCCGTCCTCACGGGTGTTTATAAGCAACTGGACTCTGGTACGCACACACTTCCCATGATGATGCACCATCATTGCAGACGTCATCTGACGGTCGCACACAGCGGAGACAAGCACAATGATTCCCGTCTACGTACTGACCTTCTTGCTGGCTCTTGTGGTCATCTTCTTCGACTTCATCGTCAAGGGCGGTGATCTTATCCCACCATCGCGCGGCGTGGTGGGACTCAGCCACAGGCCCTCCCCGCCCCTGGCCGTCTACACGGCCCTTCCCGGGTCACCGGAGGAGGATCTCGCCGTCAACTAGTTTTACGTGTTTTGAAACCTCCGACGAAAATATATTACGCCGTCGAGGTCCGGCGCACACAGTTGCACGGAGGCCGAGGCACCATACGACAGGTGTATTCTCTGTATTCTCGTTTTGCTGTCCGCCACGCTCCACCAACAAAGCTTGTACGCAGTGTACCTCTTCGTTTTTTGTCTTCCACGTCGGGGGGGGGGGGACGAAAAAGTGCAGAGCCCTTACCCTTTCTGCGAAACCGGAAGGCGAACACAAATCAGAAATGGGAGAGACACACCTCCGGACAAGGGACATGGTCGTGCGGTGGGGCCTGGGGCTCGTATGCGTGGCGATAGAGATAACCATTGTCGCCCTAGTCATTAATGCCTGTGTGCGTGTTATTGGAACGGACAAACTCTTCTTCTGGCACCCGGTCCTTCTCACCATTGGCACCATTCTCTTCCTGTCGCACGGTGTCTCTCCATCCCCCCCCCTCTATCGCTTTTCGTTTTTTTCTCTTCCGTCTCCTGTTTTTTGGCTGTTGCTGACGCGGTCTGTCGACGCGGCAGGCGTACGCGTGTACACGGCGTGGGCCGGCTTGTCGCGGAACAAGGCCCGCCTGGTGCACGGCGTCCTATCGGGCGTATGGATGTGTCTCTCCATCGCGGGGTTGGGCATCATCGAGCAGGTTAAGCAGGACACTGGAAAGCCGCGCTACCATTCGTACGCGCCTCAAACTCGGAGAGCAGCAAGGCTCCAACAGCTGATGGACAACGTCGATTTCTCTCTTTCTTTTGCGCAGGGTCCACGGGAGACTGGGCTTGGCCGTGATCTTCTTCTCGCTGGTGCAGGGGATCGCCGGCACTCTCAAATTCTTCATTCTCGTCAAGACCAGCCAGGTACCGCCTCCCCCCCCCCGACCCGGTTCGTTGGCGACCATGGCAGGACGAGCAGTCGCTGAGACGTGCGTCGGTTGCAGCGCTTCCTGCGGTGGCATGGACGGCTTGGCACTCTCGTGTACACCAGCGCCATCACGGCCTTCTTGACTGGCGTCATGCAAAAGTTCGAAGCGAGTATGGGATCCCCTCCTCTCGTCGTCCTTCCACAACTCCAGCCCCCTCCCCCTCCCCCCATCTGAGGTCTCATCATCGCGGGGCAGCCCCAGGTGAGCTGGACATGACGATCACGGTCTACGTCCTGACGTTTGTTCTCGCCCTTGTCGCCCTCTTCTTCGATTTCTGGGTGAAGGGAGCCGACCTCATCCCCGAGCCGAATACGAGCTCGCCCGAAGTCATCAAATTGCTGACGCAGGACCACGCGTATCTGCCCGTCAACGAGCCTCCCCCGATTCTCCACCAACGACACGAGGCCCGTCTCGTCCTCGACGCATGACCCCAACCATAACGCGTGGAGCGTGTATTCAATCTCCTGTCTCTATTTACAACTGCGCCAGCATTCCCTCAATGAGCGTTCATTGTTGTTGTTGTTGCAGTTGCCCTCGAGGTACCGTGAGAGAGCGCTTAGAGCCTCTTTTTGATGTCACCCACAAGCCCCTTGGTTGCGGTCGTCCGTGCAGTGACGTCCTTGTCGAGAAGAGTCAGCCGTCGGTTGTGGTCGTCCAACTCTTCGCCCATGTCCTAGGGAGGTTGGGGAGGGGGGAAGTTAGGGCGAAGTAGCAAAGTTAGGGCGCGGACAGGGGAGAGCGATGGTGGAGGTTGTTTTCTGTTCCATACCAGGGCCATCAGTTTAAGGTGGTCAAGGCACTCATCGATGCGGTCAAGCGCCTTGTCGGTCTGCTCAATCTTGGTCTGCGCACCCTCGCTGAGGTGGCTGAAATCTTCCTTGTGCCTCCTGCTCTGTGCCGGGCCTGGGCCAATGATGGCGCACGAACACAGGACAGCATAAACGACAAGGCCGAAGCGCGAGTATGTTGAGGGAATGGAAGACAGGAGGCGTACTGGAGTGGTGCAGAACTGTGCGGCCCGACTTGGGCTTGTCCCTCCGGGCCTTCTTGAAGTCATCTTCGTCTTTTTTGGATCGCTGCTCCTCGGTCATCTCCTCCAGCTTGACAGCGTTGTCGCACTTCTTAGATTTCTGCAAAAGGCACATAAACATCAGCGTGACGCTTGTAGCACCGGTAAAGAGACGAGAAGGGTGGTACCGAGAACTTGTTGGCGAGGGCTCCTGTCCAGCTCTTGATGGTGCGCATGTGCTTGTCGCCCCGATCGAGCAGCTCACCTACGTCATCAACGTCCTCTTGTATCTGCACGTGGGAATCCAGTACATCGCGATTTACTAAGTCTGACAGCGGTTGGTACAAGCAGTTCATGTTGGTACCCTGCGCAGCTGATCGCCCTGCTTCTCAAGGGATTCGAGCGTAGTGGTCGCTGTGGTCATCGTGTTCTCAATCAATTTCTGCACACAGAATTGATAAGCAAAGAGGCAGGCATGTTTGGAGGAGGGGGTGAGGGTGCGTTAGCGCACCAACGATCGCATGGCGCTTGCGTGAGATTCATCCGCGACCATTTCTGACTCCTCGATGCTGTTCAGCCAAGCGCATGCGCACACTTTCGCGGTTAACCAAACTGTGTAAGTGTTCACATCGTAGGAGGGCCCGTACTAGCTGTCGGTTGAGCGCTCTCCCTTGGAGTCGTCCCACGTGTACCTGAAGCGCCACCCGTGCACGCCTGTCACTCTCTCCACTCCTCTCTGCACCAAGTCCCAGTTTCACGCACTTTTTCCTGTTGGGGAGAACCATGCCCACCCGGAGAGTGAGCCGACCGTGCATAGGATCGCCGCGTGAGTTCTTCGTCACAGGGCCACCCTTGAGCTTGTATCGCCGGGGCTCAACGTATTCATAGTTGACGCCACCATAGTCGCCTGATAGCGACGACCCTATCAGCTTCGCACTTGACCACCAGTGGTGCAAGAGGGGACACTGTACCAAGAGGCAAGCGGACTTCTCCGAGCAAGGACTGTTTCTTTTTGTCAATCACGTCCCACACCTTGACCTCCAGCTCACCAAGAGCATTGCGGCGGTCTGCGAGGAGGAGGTTCGAGTTCGTAAAATGGCCAACAGAAACAGCTACAACACAACAGCAGAGACGCGACGAACCTGGAGGAATGGGGATCTCAAAGACCTCGTTCCATTTAGGGCCTACATTGTTACGGAACAGTTGTGTCTCCCACTTCTTGCCGTAGTAGATGAGGCACACGTAGACGTCTGGGTTGCCCACCACATTTCCCTTTTTATCCACCCGCTGGGCTGTCCTGCCCTCCACCACCAGCACTTTCACAGCCAGGTAGTCTGGGCTGCCAGGTATCATCCACGACGGACGGCTTTCGTCGTCTTCCTCGGCATCACCGGCCCTCTTCCCTTTAGGTGGTCCTCCCGTGTTTCGGCGCATTGCGGCTCGCTGCTCAGTAAAGGAGGTTCCTTCCCGCAACCTTGAAGGGAATCAGGATCTTCTTCTTCACCAAACCTGCGCTTCTGCTCTGCCAACCGGCGGGATTGACGCTTGGATTTTGTCCGGTATTATTATTCCGTTGTTTTTTATTTTTTTGGAGGTTTTTGCCAGAGGAAGCACCCGTGCTCTTGCGTCGGGGGATCAGAGCTTGCAACCTGCCTGGAACGCGTTCTCGTCAATCAGCTCCGCAGAAATCACTTTACCTGCAAACCAGCGACCATTGAGGGCTTGGATCGCCTTGTTGGCTGGAGAGAGAGGGGGAAAGTTGTCGTGTTAGTGTGGGTTCAGCCTCCTTCGTCTTGTGGGGGGAAGGGACAGGAGGGTGCAGGAGTGGTGTACAGGCGTCAGGCGAGTCGAACTTGAGATAGACCAGGCCCGAAGGCGAGTCCCGCACAACGTGACACTGCAAGACTTTGCCATACTTAGAGCACTCCTCGGTGACGTCCTCCTGGATGTCCAGATGGAAGTTGGCGTCCGTTTCCCTTTTCGCGCCACACACGCCACAGTCGTGAGGCACGGACTCGCCAGCGCGAAGGGGGGAAGGGAGGGAGGAAGCGTACTGGGCCGGGTCAAACATGTTCTTGAGGAGAAGGTAGGGCGAGGAGGTCACCGCGGGACGAGGGGCAACGGTCGGGGGGAGGACGGTAGGCGCGGTGGGCATGATCGGGGCGGACAATCCGCCGATGGCGGGCACGCCGGGCAGCATGCCCACGCCAGGGAGGCCAACGCCGGGCAGCACGCCGGGAAGGAGACCGCCGGGGAGGCCAGGCATGGAGAAGCCCATCGGAGCACCGGGGAACGAGGGGAGGCCCGGAACGCCAGTTTGACCGGCCAGTCTGGCCATCAACATGGCACGCGAGTGCGCGTTCAGGGCAAGACCGCCGCCATCATCGTCGAGTTCATTGAGGCCACCTCCTCCTCCGCCGCCGCCGTAGCCGGGAACAGGACCGCCGAAACCGGGCACGCCAGGGCCTGCAGCACCGACGCCGCCTGCATCGGAGACGAGTCCCACCTTCAGCTGTCGATCCGCGAGCCTCATGCCATTGCAATGCTGCAGCGCCTTCTTGGCATCCTCAGGCGACTTGTACTGTACGAACGCGTGGCCCTTCAAACGTCCGTCGAGCTCCGTGGGCAGATTGATGAACTGGATCTCACCGCAGGGCTCGAATACGGCCCGCAGGTCGTCCTCGGTGAGATTGAAAGGCAGGTTGCCCACGTACAGACGAGTGGGCGCTGTGGTGGTCGTGTTGGAGTGTGTTCGTGCGGGTGAGCCATCGCCGAGAAAAAGAAAAGAAAAGAAAAGAAAAGAGCAGGCCAAGACCGGAAGCGGGAGGGAGAGAGAGAGAGAGAAGGAAGGAAGGAGGCCCATACCCGAAAGAGAAGGCGGTGCATTAGCGGCCGCTGCCGCCGCAGCAGCAGCGGCGCGGTTCTTTTCGGCTTGTGTCATCTGGACCAGTACCGTCTGTCCCTTGCATTGGGTGCCGTTAAGTTGATGCAACGCAATGGGAACAGAAGATTTGTCGAGGTACTCGATGTAGCCAAACCCCTTCGACTTTCGCGAGTTGCGATCAGTGATCAGGCGAATCTGCCCCCGCCCCCCAAAACAACATGAACACCACCACCAGCATCATCATCACGCCCGTTTGTCCGTGAGTGGGTGACGTCAACACACGGTCGCTTGTGTTGGAGGGAAGGGGGCAACTGCTGCGAGCACCCCGGGGGGGGGGAGAGAGAGAGAGAGAAAGAGAGAAGAGGTGGAGTACGCACATCGTGGACTTTGCCAGCCTTGCCAAAGAACTCAAAGAGCTCTGACTCAGTGGCGCGGATAGGGAGATTGGAGGCAAACACAGTCCGCTCGTCCCGATCGGCCTCTTCAGCCTCTTTTTGCTTTCGCTTCGCCTCCTGCTCTTCAGGAGTGAGTTCTTCATCTCTACCGGCGCTTCTGCCGCGGCGGTCTCTTCTGCGGTCCCTATCATCATAGCGATCTCTGCCTCTGTCCCGCTCCCGTTCCCTTTCTCGTTCCCTATCCCGCCGGTCCCGTCGTGGTGAGCGAGACCGAGAGCGGCGCGACCTACGGTCCCGCGGTGACCGCGACCGTGAACGGCGATCTCGCGAACGCGATCGTGAGTGCCTCCTGCGACATGTCCAGATTAGTCATTTCAGCTGGGCAACTTCATCATTTGGAAGATAAGACGAACCTGCGTTTGTGCCTGTGCTTGTCCCGAGATCTGCTGCGCGATTTGGACCTGAGGCGAAAAGGAGTGGAAAGAAAAACGAAGGTCAGCCAACCAACAAGCATTATGAACCCACAAAGCTAGCGCCGCTTGTAAGGCAACACGATAAATTCACAATCACCTAATTTTTTACCGGCAAGCCTAGAGCAAGGGTAAAAGAGTAAATACGCAGCGGCTCGCACATGAAGATTGGAACAAGATAAAAAAATATTACCTTCTCTTGGACCGGTGCTTGTCATCTTTCGAGTCAGATTTTGATTCCCTGTCACTGCGACTGCTCCCCTTGTCAGTGGACGACACCGATCCATCTTCTTTCCTCACCTCAGTGCTCTCCGACGGGGGCACTTCCTGTGGTGTACACTGATTAGATTTCGCCAAAAAAACGCTATTGAGGTGACAAAACCTTGTGCTGGGTCGACTTGAGTGACGCCTCGAGAAGCGCTTCCACGTCAAGATCATCTGCCATGTTGGGATAGAGACAAAAATCCACCGGCGAACAAAAAACCGTTTTCTGCAGCACTTACCTTTTCTTTTCTTTTGCTGTCGCCAGATATTCGGCCCTTTCGTGAAACAGAAAATTCAATTTCACAAGCCCGACGTATTTACATGTTTACCTGTCCCATTGGCCCAACTTGAGCTGCGAAGAGCAACTCGAAGTTTCTCTTCGCGCCATCTCTCTCGATCTAAGATGGAGCAAATGGAGCCGTCTACTCCGGAAACCGCTTACGATGGCGCCAACACCACTGAACACAAAGAGTACTCTTGATTCCTCTGCGTATTGTGCAATCCACAGAGTTGAATTTACTGTCCAATTTGAACAGCTCTCATGGGGCTTTTGAGCAAGTTGCGTCTCCCTTTTCGAGCCCTGTGAACACCAAGCCGGCGGGTACTTCGCCTTTCAGTATTCGTGGGCGAGATGTGCCAGAATCGCCACAATTTGAAGACATGCAGCGACTTCTCACCTTCCAAGCTCGCCAAATTGTGGAACTGGAACGGCAGCTTGCCCAGCAGGTGCAGTCCTTGCGTCGTGTGTGAGCCAACGGTTTGACACCTCTGTCTCTGACGCTGTCCACTTGCGCAGAGGCTTCAAATCCGCATCCTCAACTGGCGAACATCGGGCTACACGGTGCGATCGTTCAAGGGCGAGGTCAACCACGCCGGCCAGGTCTTCGCCCTCCGGCTCAACGAAAGAGGCGACGAAGTGGCCTCAGGCTCACAGGTAACTCGGAGCTGCCCCTGCCCCTCTACGCACACACCACCACTGACGCGGCAAACATTGCCTACATATTCCAGGACAAGACTATTCTTGTGTGGAGCGTGAAGGGCGGGCGTTGTCTTCGTCGGCTGCGGGGCCATGCTGCGGGCGTGTACTCCCTGGTGCGCGTCGCCACCAGTTTGTGCGATGCCTTCTTTCCAGGGCAGCGCTAAGAAGGCCGCTTCTCCTCCTTCTCTGTAGGATGCGCAAGGGGATATGCTGGTGTCGGGCTCTGCCGACAAGGTCATCCTCTCGTGGAAGTTCTCCACCGGCGAGTCGCTTCTCGCGTTCAAGGGCCACACGGGAACGGTCTATTCGGTCAAGCTAGCTGGCCACCTCCTCGTCTCCGGCTCTGCCGACCGAACGGTCAAGGTACCTTGACTGGGCCATGGCCAGCTAACCCCATTTGCCTCCCGTCTTCCCCCTACTCCCTCCCCCGATCGTTCCCAAGACAGCAGCAGAGCACGACCTGTCCATCAGAGGCGCGGCCACTCACACAGTGTGGTTGGACCCCTTTTTTCTTCTTAGGTATGGGACGTTCGCACGGGAGAGATGCTCAACTCACTCGAAGGGCACACGGGATCCATTTCTTCTCTGGCCGTCACTCGCCCTTCTGTCTCCTCTTCGTCGTCTTCTTCCTCGTCGTCGAACGAAGCCAGCCCAATTATCGCGTCGGCTTCGTTTGACAAAACGATCAAGTTGTGGAATCTGTACACGGGCGAGTGCATTGGCACGCTGGAGGGCCACACGGACTTCGTCACCTGCGTTCGTGCCGTGGGTGATCGGACCCTGGTCTCGTCGAGTAACGACAAAACCATCAAGGCACCCGCCCCTCCCGCCTCTTTCTTCTCTGCTCTCTTACCGCCGGCTGACAGAGACACGGCGACACGATGTCTCTCAGGTATGGGACCTAGAGCGACAGGAATGCGTCCGCACGTTGACCGGCCACGCCGAGTGGGTCAACGCGGTCGCAGTGGAGCCCAACGGCCACGTTATCGTGTCGGCGAGCAAGGACAGGACCCTCAAGGTACCTTACCCCCCCAAGCAACCAGTAAGTGACCGCGGCACAAACCTGACTGGTCGCTCTGAAGGTCTGGCACCTTCCTACTGGCGAGCTGCTGCGCGAGCTGAAGGGTCACCAGGCTTCGATACAGTGCCTTGAGCTTCTCCCGAATGGTATCCTCTCGGCTTCCGACGATGCCTCCATCAAGCTCTGGACCATGCTCTTTTGCTGACCAGATGAAAGGGAAAAAAGAGCAAAATTTTTGTTTTACAACATTTTCCTCTCCTTTTTTTTGCCACGACGAGAGCTGGGCAGAGAGGTGCAAAGCTCGAGCGCGTAAGCTGTTGTCGCCGTTTGCGGCACACGCAAAGAATGGCCGACACAACAGGTTCAGCTGACCCCGCACTAGGTGTCAAAATCGTTGCCATCTTCCTCGTTTTTGTGTGCACGATTATTGGAACGTACGAGAACCACTTCCTCAAACAATCTTGAGTCTTGAGATGCTGTTTGACGCAACCACAAACGTGGACCACAAAAGGATACCACCCTTCATTCTACGCACCGCCCAGTTGGAGATGACAGAGCAGCGACAGCGATGGTTCTCCTGGATGAACTGCCTTGGTATGCACAAGTCGTGTATGCAGGCATGGCACAGTTACTGAACATGTGCCTAACTTGAGTGGGGCAGGTGGTGGCATATTCCTTGGGTTTGGCTTCCTGCACATCTTGCCCGAGGCTGTGTACGTTCCCCGCATCTGCCCACTGTATGTTGGAAATGGTGCCATGGTGGTGCCCCAACGCAACGTGGAAAAGCGTTCCAACTCACACGTCGTTCGCTGCTCCTCCTCTGCACATACACATACACACATACACACGCTGTGCCGAATGGCGCGTGCAGACAGGATTTTAAAGCCGAGACGCACGTAAGACTTGAGCCATTGGCCACTCTCCCTATTTCTTCCGCTTTGAAATGGCCTGTGTCGTCTTCGCCTTTGGCGGCCCACGGCTGGCACGGCGAGCGCGCTGTCCACTAACTCGTTGGGTGCATACATGTGATTTGGTTTGGGGCGGGGGAGCGCTGCAGGGCTTCCCGCTAATCTACTTTCTGGCCCTGTGCGGCTTCATGATGATCCTCCTCGTGGAGAAGTTTTTCACATGGCTCAACGAGCGATCCGGCGGTTCGCCGGACAAGTTTGAACGGCTTGGTTCGGAGGAGGACATGGAACCGCCCGTCATGGAGCTCCGTGACCTGGGCGAGCTCGAGGCTAAGGGCGATGCTGACGCACAAGCCACTGTGCTCACCGATGAGACTGAGGCAGAAGCCTCCATCGACGATGGCGACGAGGAAAACAAGAAGTCACCGAAGCTGCGCGCCCACACCCACACTCACGCGCATGACCATGGCCGCCATGCGCACAACCACGCGCACTCTCACGGCCTTCCCGCGAACTTGGAGTCGCCCCTCCTCCCCTTCATCCTCACCATTGGTGCACGCCCCTCCCCCTCTGCCCACTTCCCACAACAACAACAACCCACCGATGGGCCCCATCCCCCATCATGATGATGAAGCCTTGTCTTGCGCGATCCGAGCAGCCCCCAAAGCCTGCGCTGACGGCGCGTGACTGCAGGGCTTTCGTTTCATTCCTTCTTCGAGGGCATGGCGCTGGCTCTTACTCGCCGATTTGTGACTGCTATCGTCATCCTCATCGGTGCGCCCCACGGCTGCGCACATGCACACATGCACAAGCAACTTGGCTTGTCCTGAAATGGAATGTGAAGCGCTCACACGGACGGCGGCTAGGCCTCGCGGTGCACAAGTCGGCAGAGACGTTCGCCATCGGAATCAAGCTGGTCAACACAAACCTCAGCAGCCGCAAGTGGATGTGGCTCATGCTCACCTACTCGGGCATCACCCCGTTGGGCATAATCACGGGTTGGTACTAGCCAGCCCTGGGACAGGGAGGGAGGGCGCGCCATCCACTCGACTCTGCTCTCACGTTTGGGGCCGCAGGGATTTTGATTGAGAATTCAGTGTCGGCCAGCGCTCTGGAGAGTGTGTCGTCAATCTTGCAGTCCATCACTGTTGGTACGCTGAGCTGACGCCCTGCTCCTTCCTCTCTGTCTCTCTCTCTTTCTCTCTCTCAACTCTGGTCGTGTGGTGCTCCAAAAAAGGCACATTCCTCTACGTGGGCGTGTTGGGTACCGTGGGCGAGGAGTTCTCGACCCACAAGGGCATCGTGCCCAAGGCGGCGCTCTTCTTTTTTGGTACGCGTCTCTTCTTTTACAGCGCCAGCGGACAATGAACTCAACCGGCAAGTCAAACAGGCCTTGTCGTGATGGGATTGCTCAGCATGCTCGATCCCCCACCAACGCAGGCCTGAGGCCGTGGTGTGCCGTTTGGACAAGAATTAAAAAAAACCCTGAAGCGCATTTCTTCTTCTTTTTCTTTGTGTTTCTTCCTGTGGCTGCAAAGATGATGAAGAAGAGGGGCAATAGGCGATCCTGTGTGGTCACAGGGATCGCTCTTCTCTGCCTTGTTGTTTGTGTAGCCTCCTTATTAGTGCAGGCAGAGGTCACTAGGGCGTCATCCTTCCTCTCCACCAAGGTGCCCCCCACCCTGTCGCACCGCAGTGCCTATAGGCGAGTATGGCCTCACATATAAAGGGGGGCTTTTGCACTACAACAGGAGCCATTGAGGCTCGACTTGCGCGTCAACGTGGTGCTGGTGGGGTTCAACGCCGATGGGGCCTTCGCGTATAGGCTCCCGGAGGCGCGGCTGGCGTCGCTTCTGACCGAAGTGCTGCCCACCTACCGCCCGTCTTTGGTGGATGAGCGACGACCTCTCAACGTAGAGTACACCCTCCAGTACAACGTGCATCACCAACACAACATCGACACATTCACCCGAATGCTCGGTGAAGAGCTCAGACGGCTCGCCCAAGTGCGTTGTCTCGCGTGGGCTGACCCTTGCTAGTGTCGCTTGCACTCACGTCCAACCACGCCTGAAAGCAGAGGGAAGGCGCAGGATCCACCACAGACTATGCCGTGCCTCTAAGCACGCTCCATCAGTGGCGCGCCTACTTTGACTCCATCACCGTTGCCGTACCGCTCTCGAACCTCTGCCCTTGTGCTCGGCTTTTTGCAGTCTTCTTCCCATTTTTATTTTATTTTAAATGCGTTGATGCTCCGCGTTGTGGTCACGACCCACTTTGGGGGCTGGAGCAGGACGAGTACAGCGTGATCTTGCTCAACCCGTGCAAGCGCACCCTCCATGGCATCATGACCAATGGTGCCCGCAGCGCCACCGACCCTTTGTGGCAGTACCACTACAACTACAGCGGCGCCCCCACCCAATGTAGGCTCCCCTCTCGGCTATTCCTTCCTTTTTTTGGTTCTTTTTTTGTACTTTTTTGGTTCTTTTTGTACTTTTTTTGTACTTTTTTGGTTCTTGCGCTCATGAGACTCGGGGCTGGCCCGGCAGCGTGGGTGTCCGAGGGGCGCTACACTGTGGTGGACCTGAGCGCCGGACCGGTTGTGTATGGCTCCACTGACGGAGAGGGAGCCGTCACTGCTGGTGCCTCCCTTCCCCTCTCTCCCGTCAATGGGCTCTTCCCCGCCCCTCTCTTCCCCTCCCCTCCCCCCCATCTCCCCACTTACTCGCCTCCTCTCCTCTGCACAAATGCCTGTATCTCGCCTTGCGGCACGGGCCCTCATGCACGATCCGTGGACGTGCAGCCTCGCTGCCGCGTATTGAGAAGTTCAGCAGCAAGCTGATGCAAGCGCATGGCCACAACGACCGGTATCAAAGCTACTCCGTATGTGTTGCCGACCATCCCCCGCCCCCTCTTTCTCCTCTTGGCGCGTCAGGCACGGGATGGGGGTGGAGCAATCTCTCTCCTCCTCCTCCT